>VMDO01024958.1:0-28937 GCA_007922755.1 Pedetes capensis | reverse complement strand
TTTTTTTTTTTTGAGACAGGATCTCATTAAATTTGGTCTTGAATTTGTGATCCTCCTGCCTCTGCCTCCCAAGTCGCTGGGATTATAGCCATGTGCCACCGTGCCCAGCTGTTGCTGCTGCTGCTGCTTTTTCTTCTTCCTCCTCCTCCTCCTCTTCCTCCTCCTGTTCTTCTTCTTTGCTAATGATCAAACCCAAGTCCTCATGAATGCTAGGCAAGTGCTCTACCACTGAACTACATCCCAAGCCTTCTCCTCTATTCTTCCTTGTCACCTCCAATGGAACCAAAAATGTTAAGGGCTTCAGATTAAAGGAAGTTAGAAAAAGCAAAACCAAACTTTCCTCTTACCAAACATACCCGTCTATCAGGGAAACCTTCCTGGATAAAGAAAAGTTGGGATGTCTGTGTCGCCACATCCCACCTGGAACTGCTTACTCCTGGAATAGCAATGAGGCACCCTGGGGTTTTCAGCCATCTGTCATCCCTTGCCTTGGGGAGCTGCTGTCTGCTTTACCTGCCTGAGCAAATAGGCCAACAGCAGGTATCCCTGAGGTGCGTGAAGCCCATCTCCCTGGACAGTGCTGTGAATGCAGATGTGGGCACTTGAGCAGTCATGAAGCTGCTGTAAACAGGTGCCAGATCGGACCATTCAGGGAAGATTGATTTTGTTATGGGCTGGGTTTATGGCTGGGGAATGTGTTTTCCCTGACCTGCTTTTGATTAAGTCAAAGAGAAGCGCTAAGGGTGTTTTCTTGTTGAATGGATGAGGCTTTCCGATAAACAGTGAACACCATGCAGAGGAATCAGCAGTTTCTGTGAACAGTGTACACGTTAGAGACATTAACATGTGCCAAGGTCATTCACAACTACTGCAAATAACTGTCTCAATATGGAGAAAAAATCCAATACCAATTGCAATGAAAGAGAGGCAGCATAGCCTAGAGGTATGGGTCATTCCTTTAAAAAGTGTTTATTTTTATCATGATGAGAAAAAGAAGCTTTTGGGGGATGTTTTTGGTTGGATTTTTCCAGAACCAGACCTGAGATAAGGATTGTTGTTGTTGTTAGGGACTAGCAAGTGGTGTCTGACTCATAGTAACCCTCATAGGGTTTTCCATGGCTGATTGTTTTGGGATTGCCTTGGGAGTGGTACTGGGAATTGAACCTGGGACCTCAGAGATTGAAGAACAGTGCTCTACCAGCTGAGCTAAATCCCAGCTCCTGAGATAAGGATTAGGATACATATAGTCTATTTAGGAAGCCAGGGCAGGTGAGACAAACAAAGGAAGAGATCCAGTAAATGGGGTGGTATAGCCAAGTGGGGTGGCTCATACCTGTAATCCCAGCATTCAAGAGGCTGGGGCTGGAGGATCATGAGTTTGAGGGCAGGCTGAGCTACGTAGCTAGATCCTGTCTCAACAACAACAACAACAACAACAACAACAAACTAGTAAAACAAAACAAAAAAACAAAAACCAATAAAAGAAAAAAATGGTGCGATGTTTTGCAGGCTCTCACTATGGGCAGTTGGTTTTCAGTTCAACACAGGGGTTCTGGGAGATGGTGTGGCATGTGCCTTAGCGTTTGTCTCCTCCCCAGCCCCAGTTCTAAGAGTGGAGGAAGCAGTGGGATTTGCTTTCACTCACTGAGGCCATGAGGGAGGACACTGTGAGAGGCCACCCAGGTTACCCCATGAGGAAGGGTCAGTTGCCCTGCTACTGAGGGTTCTGTCAAAGGACAGCCTTTATCTGCCAGCCCATCCATAACTGCCTTGGCAGCAGAGCATCTCCTCACCAAGGTCATGCTTATGCCCGAGGACAGCGCACATCCAATGCCAACCACCTCACACCAGCTTGGGTCAACTCCACTCTAGATCTCGAGCTCCCTGCAGAGTGACCGGAGCCTTCACTGGGCCTGCATCACAGCTTAACTTCTCCCTCTGCCCCATCTTGCTTCCTTCCAGTCTCTTCCATGGGGTGGATTCCAAGGGAACTCCTTAACAAGCAACCTGCACGCTTAGCTCCATCTCAGAGTCTGCTTCCCAGGAGCCCAGTGGGAGGTGGCTTTATTTGCCTGATGTCTGGATTTCTCAGGCTGCATCCTAAGTGCTTTTCAGCAGGAGGCTGGGGGGTGCACTGAGTGCCCAGGGCTAAGCACAATGTCTGCTGCAGGGCTGGTAAGATGGGACTTAATTCTTGGTTTGGGTTAATCAAAAAAGAAAGGGAAGGCAAGATCCAATGAGGGCAAAGAGAAATAAGGGGAATAATCAATGGCTGAAAAATGAGGATGAATATCACTAAGTTTCGTGTCTGATATGATGGTCATGACTCAGAGCCCCAGGGCATGAATGGGGAGGCAGGTAGGCCAGGAGAAAGGTGGAGAAAAAGTGAGAAGAGTCCAGTGGAGGGAAAAAGGAGACAATACAGCTAGCACTTCATGTAGTGACTGCTATTATTATTTACTGTTATTATTACAATTTGTCCCTTCAGTATTAAATCACTTAGCAAATCCTCATTCTGTCTCCTATTGTTGTTGTTAGGTGCTGTTGAATTGATATCTGACTCATAGTGACCCTATGTACAATAGGCAAAACAGTATAGTTGGTGCTTCTCTGCTATTCATAGGGTTTTCAATGGCTGATTATTTTTTGGGAGTGGGTTGCCAGGTCCTTCTCCCAAGCCTACAGCACCTGGTGTTCCAAGGCGGTCTCCCATCTAAGTACTAACCAGGCTGGACCTTGCTTAGCTTCTGAGATCTGACAGGATCAGACATCACAGTGGTGTGGCTGCAGGCAATTCTGTCTTCTAGGTGTCCTGAAATCTAGTTCCCTCTGCCTATAGAGCTACAACTCTAATTCGAGTCTCTTTTTTCTGGATTTCCCACATGGTTTTCTGGTGGGCTTCTTTTCAGTCTTGCCCTGCCCGCCTCTCCCTGCAGGAAGCCCAAATGGCCACCTTGCTCATGTGAACACTGGATCCTGATAGGTTTGCTGGCTCCCAAGTCCTCAGTGACTCCCATGATTCCCATGGGAAGGGTCAGAGTTTTCAGCATGGCCCCCAGGGTCCCTCTCAGCCTGGTCCCCACCTGCCTTCTGTATCACTGTTCCCATCACCTGTCATGCTGCACTGGTTTGATGTGCAGCCTTTCTTCACTACCACACATTTGCCTACTCTGTCTGTTCTTCAAGACATTTCTCATGTGCATCTCTTATGTTTCTTGTCCCCGTGGCAAAGCCTGGCTGCCTCCACCTGAATCACCATCATGTTTTAGAAGTCAGAGGGTGCTGTGAGGCCCTCAGCTTGGACCAGACACCAGGACCTGAAGGGTGAATTACTGTGACTAGGTCATGACATTGGGTTGGAATTTAGTTCAGTTGGTAGAGCACCGCTCCGTAGTCTCTGAGGTCCTGAGTCCCGTTCCTAGCACCACAAAAATGGGAGAAGGTCATGGCAATCTCTGAGATTCAAGGGAATCTCTTAGGTGTGAGCCCCTGAAAAATCCAAAAGAACAAATTTCATACTTCCAATGCACAATGGCATAGAGTAAGCATTCCCATTCAAACAAGAGAAATAGGAGTGTAGCATGGAAACATCAGACTGAAGCAAGCCCAAAGCCCAGTAAGGCAAACATTGAATCCTATAGCTCCATGTCTGGCATCTTACACATGTAGTGGCATCATCTGGGCTCAAATGGGCTGGGACAGCTCTGCCCCTGTGTCCTTTCTGTTTGCAGGCCATACACATAGCCCTCTTGGGCTGGTGCCACTTGTTGCTAGCGTCTTTCCTTGGCAGATGTTCCGTGTTGTTGGCTTCTCCACCATCTTGAAATCTTCACTGCAGCTTAGGCTTCAGCTTCAAAGCTTTATGCCTCATGCTCTCAGAACTCTATAGAGAATCTGATCCTGATACACATTACTTGTTCTCCCAGACCTTTTTCTGGAGCTTTGGTGCAAGCCTCCAGGACCCTGTAACTCTTGGATCCTACAGGGCTGCAAAACAAGTGCCCTGTTGATAAAGTCAAGTTCTGCTATCAGTTTGAGCAGTACCTGGGCCCCTGTGGACCATGGATGCAGTGGCTTCTAAGTACTTAGGTGGCTGATCCCAGGAAAGCGCTTCTCTAGGTGACCTTTGTGACCAGGATACCCTGAAGGCTCTCTCTTTTCAAAGGAAAGTCTTTTAAATGAGTTTATGATTTAATACCCTGGATCCTGGGATGGGTGGGGTTTGGCCAATTCCTGATTGGTCCCGAAGGCATTCTTTCTATTGTTCCATCAGAGCTTTGTTTTAATAGTGGCAATCTCTTGATAACCATAATCTCATTGACTGCAACTTTAAACAGGCTGTTTTTATGACCATGATTTTCAAATATTTCTGCTCTGCTTTTTCTTCTGATTGTCACTGCAAACCTGACATTCTACAGCCTCAGTGTTGTGCTGTCTTGAAATTTCCTCCACAAATTATTTAGTCCATTGCTTTTGAGTTCCGCCTTATTTGAATTTTTAGGACAAGTACAAAAGGCAGTGGAACTCTTTGCCAGAATATAACACAAATGACCTCTAGCCCAACTCCCAATAGTGTCCTCATTTCCATCTGAAGCCCCATGAGCATGGTTTTTACTGTCTACATGTCAATTAGCATTCTGGTCTTCCAAACTTTCACCTAAGTTACCTATTAAGCTCTGCTTTTAGCATTTGAGGATCATTGTAGCCTCATCTCCAAACTTTGAGATTCCTCCTGCAATCCATTTCCAAAGGCTTAAGAACCACGTGGTCAGGTTTAAGCACAGCAAACCCCACTTCTCTGGTACCAAGTTTTTTGTGTTAAGCAGCTTTTGCACTGTGACAAAATACCGGGCAGAACAAATTAAGGGAGGAGAGATTAATTTTGGCTCATGGTTTCAGAGGTTCAGCCCTTGTTGGCAGAGGAGGCCGTGGCTGAGGAGGTGGTGGAGCATGTGGTGGCGCCTCCTCTCATGATGGCAACAGGATGTGGTGAAGGCTCAGTGGAACTGGGGCCCAAGTAAAACCTGACAGTCTTCCCTGAGTGACCTAGTTATGTCCACTAGTTCCCACCTCCTTACATTCTGTAGCCTTCTGAAACACTACCCTTTGGAGAACAAGTGCTCAAACATGAGCTTTGGGGTCTTTTATGTTCAAACTATAGCAAGCAGTCACTTCTCCATCCTGCGATTATCCAGAGAAGTAAATAAAATAAATATACCAAATGCCTGCAACGCCAGCAGCTCTCGGTGGCTTCTGCTATCATTCTCACATCAGGAAGGATAGAATCTGTATCATTACCTTTGTGCCCTCACACCACTCAGTAGACCTCACTGTTTGTGCTTTCAAGGTATCAGTTAAGCATTGGATAACATGTGGGAAAGAGCGAATGAGTGAGCAAATGTCAGTCACCCCTAGATACCTTGTGGAGACCAGTATCCTATCATATCTTTGATACCACATTATATCATATCACATCCACTCTCCCGTTGGCTGCTTCTGTTTCTGGGTATAGATGATGATGATGTGTGTGCATTTTTTATTTTTTTGGACAGGGAATCTGGTCCTTTTCCTCCTCCTGCATCCAGGCACTAGGCATCCTTCAGTGTGCTAGTTCTTCCTCACCTTACACAGACTTGCCATGGCCTGCTCTCATTTCTCACTATTCCATCTTTGGAATGTAGGTGGTGTTTGTTCATGTTGTTGTTTGGTGTCATCGAGTTAGGTCCAACCCATAGCGACCCTCCTGTGGTTTTCAATGGCTGATTGTTTCAGGATTGCTTCGGGAGTGGATTGCCACATCTTTCTCCCATTTTTGCGGTACTGGGGATCGAACCCAGGTCCTCAGGGAGTGCAGCACAGCACTACCAACTGAGCTAAACCCCATCCCGGCATTTGTTCATAGCATCTGGCAATTGATATTTTTTTCTTATATGATGTATTCAGAATTTTCACTGCCAAACACAATGATCAAGAGCCCTCAGAAGATCTGCAGCTAGCTTTGATTTTCAAACTGGAACTTTTCCATTGGATGACGGTGTCAACCCCGTGTGATACTATGTTCTGTGAGTTTAAGCCTTGGAAATTCTTACACTTCATGAAGCCAGTTTGCAGCACTGACAATGCACAAAACTTTTATCACTTAATTATAACAACTGGCAGCATTTGATTCACAGGCACCTTCCACTCTTTTGCATCACTATTGTCCTGTGGCTGGCTATGCGACCCCCTGTTAAACTCGACATCTGACTTTCTTGTTTTTATCAAGGACTAATTTATTTTGGACAACTTTCAGGGCTAATCACCAAAAGCCATATCTGTATGGCTCTGGGAAAACATTCCTCTTCTCACCTCACCCACAGTATATCATTTGGTATAAAACGCTTCATTAAACTAGATCTCCGTGATAGATGTGTGTCACGAATTATCCCATCTTGCAGCTCTCCTAAGAGACCAGTATAAAATAAAAACTGGAGCAAAAATAAAAATGGGTCAGTTGTGACAATATGTAAAATTCAGATGTATGTCAGCCATTCCTTACGTGACCATGGTATTTTCTCTCTGTAGTCATTGTCTTTGATAACCTTGAAAAACAGAAAGAGGAAGTTCTATTGTAAGGATGAGATACCCCTTCCTCCCCTCTCTGATTTGGCCACGCCCAGGGCTCCTTCCCTGTCTTCCACATGCTCTGATGTTGGACTGGCTCTCTCCATCCTCCAGGTTCCTCCTCAGAGCAGGCTACCATCTTCTCCTGTGGGTATTGGACCAGGAGTCTTCACTGGTATTTTTGCCTTGAGCTGATTCATTGGATGTTAGATTGATTGCTTTCATGACACGATTCGTCACCTCTACCTGTATACATGCATTTCCCATGTAATTTTACAATTTTCCTCACCAAAAAGGAGAATGTGTTTATTCCTTTCTCCTTATTCTGGGCTGCTCTGGACAGTGGAAGGAGGCAGAAGTGAGGGCCTGTCACTCTCTGTCCTGTGCCTTAGGATGCCTTGGGTTACCTCACTGTCTTGCTGCTCTTCCAACATGATGTCTAGGCCAAGCCAGCTCGCTGGGAGATGAGACTGCCGTGGGAAGAGCCCTGAAGCCAGTGCAGATTACCCAGAGACAGCCCACCAAGTCACATGAGCCAGCCAGTATCAGTGGTGACATTCATTACAAAGGCCAGAGAGGTCTGTGGTGGACATTAGAAAGCATTGCTGGGACAGTAGAGAAATTGATTCTTCTTCTAAAGTAGAATTTGGTCGTCTGTTTAAGAAACAATGACAGACCCCAGCATGGTGGCCCATGCCTGTAATCCCAGAGACTCTGAAGGAGCAGGCAGGATGATGGCAATTTGAGGCCAGAGGCAGCCTGCATAACTTAGTGAGACCCTGACTCAGCATAAAAAGTGAAAAAGGGGGTGGGGGTGCAGCTCAGTGATGGAGCATTTGCAGAGTGTGTGAGAGGCCTTGGGTTCAGGCTTGCAGTACTGAAAAAATAAAAGGAAAAGAAAGAAAAACCTGACAGATAATGCTAATTGCTCACTATCTGCTTCTTTTTTTCCCTTCACTTTGTGAAAGAACTTGATTTTGTTGGAGGTAAAGTTTTTCAGTGCCAGACTCTTACCTGGCACTGTTGGCTATGTGACTTGGCTCCAGTTAGTGATATATATAGGCAGAAATCACTGGATAGTAGTTGTTTTCTTCAATAAAAAAATAAATTTCACTAGAAAGACCCAAGAAAGAAAGACAAACAAAACTCCCCAAAACAAAACAAAGCAAAAAAAACAAACAACAAACAATACCAACAACCAAAAAAACCCCATACCCAATAAAAAGAAACTGGCTTCAGAGAAATTTAAAGCTTTTGTACAACAAAAGGCATCATTTAAAAAGTGAAAAGACAAGCATGGGCTTAATAAATATGTGGAAATTTATTTTTGAATTGCACATCTGATAAAGGCCTTATATCCAGAATAATAAAGAACTTTTATAATTCAATAAAATAGGATAAATCACTGTATTTAAAAGTAGGCAGGAAATATGAATAGACATTTCTCCAAAGAACATATACAAATAACCAACAAACATTTAAAAAGATATCATTAGGAGAAGACAAAGCCACAAATTGGAGACTACTTTATAATCACTGGAATGACCATCATTAACAAGACAGTCAATAATAAGGATGTGGCAATATTGGAATCCACATACATCATGGGTAGAATGTAAAAGGCATCTGCTTTGGAAACCGTTTATCACTTTCTTAAAAAGTGTAACATAGGGTAACATAGATTCACCATATGAGCCAGCTGTTCCCCTCCTCGGATGTTACCTAAAGAAAATTAAAACATATGTCCATACAAAGACTTGTGTGTGATACTCATAGTAAGCATTCAATTTCTGAGAAACACAAATGTCCATTAACTGGTGAATGGATAAACAAAATGTGATGTTTTCCTAGAATGGAATACTATTCAATAGTAAAAAGACTAGAATAGTAATAGATACTACAGCATGGACAAAGCTCAAAAAGAACATGTGAAGAGGCAGAAGCCACACATAAAAAGACCACATACTACATAATTTCTTTTATATGAAAAGGCAAATATTATAGAGACAAAAAGTAAATTAATGGTTGCCTGGGGTTGGAGGTGGAAATGAAAAGGAGTGCAAATGTGCACCAAAAACTTTTTGGAGGTGACAGAAATGCTCTAAAACTGGATTTTGGTGACAGTGGTACAATTTTGTAAGTTTACTAAAAATCACTGAACTGTATTCTTAATAGTATATAAGGTATAATTCAGTGAAGATGTCAAAAATAATACTAAGGAAAGTGAGACAGTGAAGAAATTTCTCCAGCTTTATAGTAGGATATGAGAAAATACACTATGATTATAATGATAGTATGTGAAAATAAGGCAAAGTAAAACATCTTATAAGGAGAAAATTCTTTTGTCTTTTCAACCATTGGCTTTCTTTCTCCTTCCTTCCTGGAATGTAGGCTGGAGGTGTTGGAGCTTTCTTTATAAAGAAACTTTATTGGGGTAAAATTGACAAGTAAAACTGTATATGTTTAAGGGGGATAGCATGATGCCTTGATATATGCACATATTGTGAAATTGTTGTTGTTGTTGTAGGTGCTGTTGAGTCAGTGTCTGACTCATAGTGATCCTATGTACAATAGGTGATACACTATTGTTAGTGCTTCTTTGCTATGCCTAGGGTTTTTAATGGCTGCTTGTGTTTTAGGAGTGGGTTGCCAGGGCCTTCTCCCAAGCCTACAGTACCTGGTGTTCCCAGGCAGTCTCCCAACCAAGGACTAACCAGGCCTGACCCTGCTTAGCTTCTGAGATCTGATGGGATCTGACACCACAGTGGTACCGCTGTAAGCTTGTGAAATTATTACCATGGTCAAATATGTTAGCATACTTAGTGAGAACATTTCAGATCTATTCTTTTAGTAAATTTCAAGTAGATAGTGTAGTGTTACTAATTACCATCATTATGCCATGCATTAGATTCCCCAGACTGATTTGTCTTTACAAGTGAAGATTTGTACTCAGTGACCAGCATTGGTCCATTTCCCCACCCACCACCAGCCTTTGGTAAGTACCATTCTATTGGTGGTTAGAATGATGGTTACCATTCTATACCTACATTCTACAATCTGTTTCTATGAGTTTGACTTTTTAAGATTCCATATACAAGCGAGATCTTAAAGTATTTGTCCTTCTCAGTCAGACTCATTTCTTAATGTTCTTAACATTATAATTTCCAAAACTGAACCCTATTACACTGTTGGTGGGACTGTAAATTGGTCCAACCACTTTGGAAATCAATATGGAGATACCTCAGAAAACCAAAAATAGAACTATCATATGACTCAGCCATACCACTACTGGGAATATGAAAGGGAGATGAGTCATACCACAGAGACACCTGCATCTCCATATTCAATGCAGCAGTCTTCACAATAGCAAGGATGTGGAACCAACCAAGGTGTCTAACAACAGAAGAATGGATAAAAAAATTATGGTACATATACACAATGGCATACTACTCAACAATAAAAAAATGAAATAATGTCATTTGCAGCAAAATGGATGGAAACTGGAGAACATCATCTTAAGTGAATGAACACAAGCTCAAAAAGAAATACCATATGTTCTCATTCATATGTGGGAGCTGAATCTTAGAGGAAGAAAAAAATCCTATACATAAGTTGATACATAAAAATGCACAATTAATCTTAGTGAAAAAGGGACAACAGAAAGAGTAGAAAAGGAGGGAGAGAACTAGCAAAGGGAAGTAAATACTGTAGAAAGAAGGTGGGATGGGGAGGAGAATCAATGTAGAGGGATAAAGATCATAATCTTGATGTAAATGATACAACTTCCTGAGTTCACTGGAAAAATCAGGAACTATAACCCAAATATACATTTGAGTTTTACTACATATTAGTCAAAAGATTCCATAAACTTTGTATATTGATAAATGTGTAACCAAAATTGATGTAACTGTTGCATAATGGAATGCTGTCTCACACTGTCACAGCGGGAGCTTGGCCCACATCCTTGCTTTTCTGTGTCCTGATTTCATGGAACACTTGTAAAGACTCATCGTAGCAACTGGCCTTGACAGGCTCTCCAGTCTGCATTTCCAAATGGCGTTTCCTGTTCTTACTCATCCTCAGTTCCTCAGTGATAGATGTAGCTTGATTTTTCTCAGGCTATGTTCAAAGTTAGACTTTTTGATTTTGGATCATTTCCTTCAGGGAGCTGCAGTTTTGTTTATTCCAGGACCCCATGAGGCCCTCCGTTCTTCCTTTCCTCTTCATCCCAGCATGCCAGGCAGCTGGTGCAGCTGGGGACTCTATACCATCCCCCTGCTGGGAGATAATTATAGCAATTAAAACCTAGACGAGTATTTCAAAGGAGCAGTATTTCCACATCATCGTTAAAACTGGTTTAATTTGCCATGTAGTTTGAGTGGTAAACATTTTCCCCAATGTTGTGCATTTTAAAACATTCTACTATCAGGACTACGTGAATCTGATGACTATATAGCTTATGAAAATGCACGTGGCCAGGGCAAACACACCCGGAAAGGCTCTGGTTTACTGTACAACCTGTTTTAGGATGGGTTTAGCTATCATAGGAGTGGATTTACAACTTGAACGAAGAAATACGAAATGCTCTTTTGTCAGAAGATCAGTTAAAAAAATAAACACAATGGGATAAAAATTGAAAAGAAAAAGTAATGTGCAAGCTATAATTTCTCTCTAATTTAAAGACAAGGTTGAATAGGAATCTTTCCTTCCAATATAATTCAGTCCACCAAAGGTTGAAGTTTCATAGACTGTGTATAAAATATTCATAAACTAAGTTTCCCTTCATCTGACCTCTTTCTCCTGCATGCTCACAAATTTATCGGAATAAAAACTTCTCTATTAGAATCAGAGTCACTTTATACTTTCATGGGCTCCAGCTAATTATGATCATATGAGATAATGATTTCCTCAAAAGGATCAAGTTTATGAACCATGGTAATGGGAAATGGGGACATAAGTAAGGTTTCTTTTTTTCATCTATTGAGTTTGTACTAACCACACCAAAAGAAATTCTAGAAAAAGTAAGCTTATCTAAGAAAAAGAGGGGATTTTCTTTTAAACAGCTTTATGTATTCCTATGCCTACAGCCACAGCCCTGTGGCATCCGATCCCGTTAGATCTCGGAAGCTAAGCAGGGTCGGGCCTGGTTAGTACCTGGATGGGAGACCGCCTGGGAACACCAGAAGTTGTAGGCTTGGGAGAAGGACCTGGCAACCCCCTCCCAAAAATCAATCTGCCATTGAAAACCCTATGAACAGCAGAGAAGCACTGACCGTAGTGTTTCCCCTGTTGAACAGAGGGTCGCTATGAGTCGGATACCGACTTGACGGCACCTAACAACAACAACAACGTGTATTCCTATAGTCTGTTAAGGCAAATGATTAGCTGAAATCTATGTTTTCTCGTAATGTATTGAGAGTGTTAGCAAGCCACTAATAACAGGATCTTGGAATTCCAGAGTTTAGAAAAATTGGCCAAATTACTTGGTGTTGCATGAAAATGTAGCCATGTACTTTTTCTTTTGATTTAATATTATGATGTAGGATTTTCTTTATTAGGCCAGTTCTTCATAGGAAGTTTCCTATCCCCCTTTCCTAAACACAGCATTTATCAGTCAACTACAGGCACAAACGTGTTAAAAGATCACAAAGTATCAGTAGCACATATCCCTAACCATCTATTTGGTTTGTGACTTGGTGAACAGCCTGGGAATCAGCTGACTGAAACAGCCTGACTGTGTGTTGCAACTCACCCTCCTCTTGGGACAAGAAGACTAGTTGGGGCACATTCTTCTCATGACTGGCAGAAATGCAAGAATATTTGAGGGAACACACTCAGGGACTCTTAAACTTGGGCTTGGCACTGATGCTGTGATGTGGGGCATTGTCCTGCTGCTGGACTCGCTCTGGCTATGAGCAGGAACCAGCTGCCAAAGACCTGCCGTCTGGTGACAGGGAGCTGAGTGCCAGAGAACCGCATTTCTCATGCCCGTGGCTATTCTGCCAGTCTCTGGGGACAGCTTGGAGGTTTATGCCAATGGCGACTACTTGCTTCTTCCCAGTGAGACACCAACTCCAAGTGCTCAGCTCAACACAGCTCTTTATTGCTTCCTCTGTTCCGGTCAGTGGAATGGACCTCTACTGCTCAGCGCATTGCCCTTTTATCCCCTTCAGGGGCTAGCCAGGGACCAATCAGAGGCTGCCGTTCCATATGAGTCTTGGCCAATCAAGGGAGATATGCAAATTTGGGTTTGTAAAAGCAACCAATCAGGGGTGGTTCTTGAATGGTCCAATCAGGAGCTACTTGGTTGTTTGGAAACAGCCAATCAGTGTCAAGGGGTCTGAGGAAAGGGATTGGACACCAGTGCCATCTTTGGAAGCTTGACACCCAGGAGTTCTCGGATGTAGGGAAAAGGTTACTACCCGGGGAACAAGTCTCAGACCTCCAGGTGGGCCTAGATAGGCCCTGGGGTGAACTGCCTCTCTAGGCAGTGCCCTCCACTGTGAAATCTGTTTTAGTCTGTTAGTCAAAGGAAGTTACATAGTAGACCACATATCAGGGGATAGGGAAATATATTTCATTCCCTTAATGTGAAAAATGGCAGAATCACATGAGAACGGGCAAAAAAACTAGAAAATGTCTTGAAAACTTTTTTCAGGAAGAGGTAAAATGGGGAGACCAGTCATGCCATTGTGTCCTGGCTATTTGTATCATTCAGAATAAAAATACTAGGAATGATACTGGATAAGTATGAAGGACATAAGATGGAAAATGACACTTATTGATTCATTTATTTATCGGCCTTATTAGTTCTCTCTTGTTGCATGGCACATTGCCTTAAAGTTTATCTTTCCATTTCTGTGGGTCATGAGTCTGAGCATGCTAGGCTGGATCCTCCATCTCTGAGTGTTTGACAGGGCTGGAACCATGTCCAGGCTTCCCTGGGGAGAAGAATCTGCTTCCACACTAACTTCCACAGCTGGTTACTATTGTTACGTTAGGTGCTGTCGAGTTGGGTCCGACTCATAGTGACCCTGTGTACAACAGAAGGAAATACTCCCTGATACTGTGCCATGTCGGGCACTATGTCAGTGCTTCTCTGCTGTTCATAGGGTTTTCAATGGCTGATTATTTGGGGATTGTTTTGTGAGTGGGCTGCCAGGTTCTTCTCCCCTTTTTATGGTGCTGGGGATCAAACCCAGGGCCTCAGAGAGCACAGAGCAGCACTCTACAAACTGAGCTAAACCCCAGTGAACATATACACATAAATACCAGTAACTTACTGTGTCAGTATGTGTCAGCCATTTGCTTATGGCTCTGTTGAATATGCCTGAGTGTTTGGTGATGCCACTGATTGGATGTGACTTGGAGAAGTTACCTGGTCAGCTGGTGTCCCATGGTGAGCTATTGGACCTTCATTCATCCCAATAGTAAACCAAGATATGTTTTTCCAAAGAGAAAAGCTTAAATGGACATGTTTGTCCTTGGAATTTAGGGATTGCCATTCAGGCTTAGGTATATTTGCTCAGGAGTCAGTTTGTCAACACACATGACCAAATAGCCTATTTGGAAATTTTTATAAATCCAGTTGTATCTGTAGACCTCTACCCAGAAATATCACAAACATAAATTTTTTTCCGTGGATGCAAGGGTTTTGCCAACTTGCTGAAGCTCACGTATAGGGGTCCAAAGACCCAAATTAGACCCCATATTCCACCAGTTCCAGAAAGGTGATATAATTCAGTGGGAAAGCTTGTGGGTGGCTTTATAATGTTTGGCTCAGAAGACTGAAGTCATTCATTCTCTTAACAAATAAGCCTGCTTACTTCTCTCAATGGCATTTCTTCTTATCACTGTCAGTATTTTGTGGGTGGGTCCTTTCCTTCTCTGGAGTTATTGTAATTCTTCACCATTTGCACAATCTTTGGGAGCAAACACCTGCAGTAAACTCTTTAACTGGAGCCACATGCTTTTGATGTAGAAGCTAACAGATAACACAGTTTCAGTACAATTATAGAAAAATAAGATATTTATTTCCCATTTGGAGATCTATTACTGAGTATTGTAAAATCATCATGGCTTCTGGAAGCCAGGCTTCATGGAATGATGGCACAAGCATTTGGAGCAAATTTAGTCCTTCTGATTGTTGTTGTTGTTAGGTGCCGTCGAGTCGGTATCTGACTCATAGCGACCCTCATAGGGTTTTCAATGGCTGGCTGTTTTGGGATTGTCTTGGGAGTGGATTGCCAGGTCCTTCTCCCATTTTTGCGGTGCTGGGAATTGAACTCAGAACCTCAGAGACTGCAGCGCAGCGCTGTACCCACTGAGCTAAATCCCAGCCCAGTCCTTCTGATTAGTAAGGAATTAATCCTAAAGGGACATGTCAGATAATTTATTTCTTCTTGTGCCAGTTATTACTTACAAAATTCCTGGCAAATGACAATATTTCAACATTTCATTTATTAGTTTGGATAGGGTGATTATTTAAAGTAATTTAATTTCAATAAATATTTACTAAGAAATTACTGTGGGGTTTATGGTTTAAGTAAGGACATCAGAAAAGGCAAAACTGATTTTTGAAGAAGTAAGAGAAAGTTATGGTCACATAAGTAGTAAACTGAAATATATCAAGGTCTAGGCAATTAATCCAGGTGGGAAAAGGAGGGATAAGAATACAAAATTTATTTAATCTTATTAGGAGCACGGCTCTTTGGGTGGCACAGAGATAAATATATTGAAATCAGAGGGAAGAGAAATTTTATTGTAGTTTAGTACTTATCTATGCTATGAACAATAGAGTAATAACAATTGAAGTATTATATTGGTTTTCTTTTTCTTTTTTTTTCAGTACTGAAGGTTGAACCCAGAGCCTTGCACCTGCATGCTTTGCAAGTGCTGTATCACTGAGCAGCACCTCCAGCCCATTTTTTTTTTTTTTTACTTTTTGAGACAGGGTCTTGCTAAATTACACAGACTGCCTCTGGTCTTGAACTTGCGATCCTCCTGCCTCTGCCTCCTGAGTTGCTGGGATTACAGGTGTGAGCCACCATGCCTGGCTGTTTATATTGGTTTTCAACATTTAGAGCTAACGTATTGTTGTTGTTGTTGTTAGGTGCCGTCAAGTCGGTATCTGACTCATAGCGACCCTACATACAACAGGTGAAACACTATTGTCAGTGCTTCTCTGCTGTTCATAGGGTTTTCAATGGCAGATTGATTATTGGGAGTGGGCTGCCAGGTCCTTCTCCCAAACCTGCAGTATCTGGTGTTCCCAGGCGGTCTCCCATCCAAGTACTAACCAGGCCCGACCCTGCTTAGCTTCCAAGATCTGACGGGATCGGATGCCACAGGGCTACGGCTGCAGGCAGAGCTAATGTATAGACTGGCTTAACTAAGGCATAGAACACAATGTAGATATTATTAACCTTCACAAATAAGGTAAAAGTATTTCTAATTAGAGTAGAGAATGAGAAAGAGGAGGAAATATTGAGGCATAGTAGAGTCTTTGAGATTCTTATGAATATAGGGAGCAAAGAGATTTTTCTCTCTAGTTGGTGGAAAAAGAATATATTGTATTAATGACCTAATTTTATAAAAGTAACCGATAGGAAAACTAGAAATAATGACATAAGCATAAACATTTTTGAGAGTTGGGGTAAAATAATAAAATAAATAATTATATCTTCATTCATTGTTGTTGTTATTAGGTGCCATCGAGTCAGTGTCAGACTGATAGCGACCCTATGTACAACAGGTGAAACCATTATTGTCAGTACTTCTTTGCTATTCATAGGGTTTCAAGGGCTGAGTTTTTTTGGGGTAGGGGAGTGAGTTTCTGGGTCTTTCTCCCCAAGCCTACAGCACCTGGTGTTCCCAGGAAGGCTCCCATCCAAGTACTAACCAGGCCCAGCCCTGCTTAGCTTCTGAGATCTGATGGGATTGGACGCCACATTGGTATGGCTGCAGGCATCATTCATTGTAGCAATAAGGAAATAAATGATGTCTAGATTTGACAAATGAAGAACTAGTAGTATAAACATTATTAGAAGAGAACTGAGAGTTTATACATAAATTTTTACATTTTTAGACAATTCATTTTGGACAATGGTGTCAATATAACTGAGTAGAGGAAAAAATATTTTTTTTCAAATACAGAGTATCATCATATATCCTAGGCTATCCTGGAACTCAATTCCTCCTGCATTAGCCTCCTGAGTGCTGGGATTATAAGTACACATCATCATGCCCAGGTAGAACAATCTTTTCCATAAATGGTGCTGTGCTAACTGAATAAAGAAAGAAAGAAGCTGGAACTTCACTTATATAAGACAGAAAAATTATTTTAAAGTGAGCCAATGATCTAAATGGAAAAAGTTTAACTATAAGAACTGTAAAAAAAAAAAAAAAAAAAAAAGAAGGCATAAACATTTATCTCCTTGGATTAAACAGTGGATTCTTAGATATGATATAAAAGCACATGCAACTAAAGAATAAAGCATAAAATATGATTTCCTAAAGGGCTGGGATTTAGCTCAGTTGGTAGAGCACTGTGCTGCAGTACCTGAGGTCCTGAGTCAATTCCCAGCACCACAAAAATGGGAGAAGGACCTGGCAATCCACTCCCAAGGCAATCCCGAAACAGTCAGCCATTAAACACCCTATGAGGGTCACTATGAGTTGGATACCGACTTGATGGCACCTAACAACAACATGATTTCCTCATAATTGTCTTGGCCTGTTTGGGCTGTCATAGCAGAGTTCCAAACACTTGATGGTTTATAAACAATATACATTTATTTCTTACACTTCTAGAGGCTGGAAGTCCAAGATTGTGCACTAGCAGCTGCAGGGGCTGGTGAGGGCTGCTTCCTACTTCTCAAGTAACTGTCTTCTCATTGTGTCCTCATGTGGTGGATGGAGCAAGAGTGATCTTGAGGTTTCTTTTATAAGATCACAAATCTCATTTGTAAGAATCAAACCCTCATGATCTAATTACCCTTCCAAAGCTCCATCTCCTAATACCATCATATTGGCAGTTAAGATTTCAACATACAATCTTTGGGGGCTATAAAATCATTTATTATGTAACAGTAATGAAAAACTTTTGTGCTTCAAACTACACTATAAAGCAGAAAGAAAACCCACAGAGTGGGTGAAAACATTTACAAATTATGTATCTATAAAGAAGTAGTATCCAGAATATACAAAGAATTAGACAACAATTAATAAATTATAGTACCTGGGTGCAGTGGCGCATGCCTATAATCCTGGTGACTTGGGAGGCAGAGGCAGGACTATCTCAAGTTTGAGACCAGAGGCAGTCTGCATAATTTAGCAAGACCCTGTCTCAAAAAGTTAAAAAAAAAAAGGGCTGGGGGTGCAGTTCAGTGGTACAGTACTTCCAAAGCATGTAGGCATGAGGCACTAGGTTCAATCCCCAGTACTGCAAACAAAACCAAACCAAACAATTATAGTATAGACAAAGCATTTACATAGACATTTATCTAAAGAATATGTGCATGTGGATGTTAAGTGCATGAGATGCTCAGCAGCGTTCACCATTTGGAAAACGTAAATGAACACCACAGTGAGATGCAACACCACACCTAAGGTGCCTGTTATCACACAGATGGACAGTAGCAAGAGACGGTGGGAATATGGAGCCATCACATATGCAAAGGCAGTGTGGATTGATTGGAATTTCTATGTTCTTTTTGGTTCATGGCATTGTAAAGGGGACCAATCTCTTTTGTGTATTAGTTACTTTTGCATCACTGAGACAAAAACACTAGGCAGAAACAACTGAAGGAAGGAAAGGTTTATTTTGGCTTAGAGTTTCAAAGGGTCAGTCCATCATGGCAAGGAAGGCAGGGCTGAGGAGCTCAGTCCTTAGCATGGTGGTAGCAGCGTGGTAGCAGCATGTGGCTGAGGCACTTCACATCATGAGAGAAGCAGCACAAGAGAGACAGGAAGCAGTTGGAAGGCAATAAACTCCCAAGGACCCACTCCCAGTGACCTACTTCTTCCCCCTATGTCCCACCTCCTAAAGTTTCCACAGCCTCTCAAAATAATACCACCAGTTGGGGGCTAAGCATTCAAACACATGAGCCTGTGGGGGACATTTCATATTCCAACCATGACATTCTGCCCCTGGCTCCCAATGGCTCATGACCATCTCATAATGCCAAATGCATTCAGCTCATCTGCAAGTTGCTCCCAAATCTTAACAGTACCAACAACGTTTGAAAGTGCAAGTTCACAGTGCCTTCTGAGACACAAGGCAACCTCTTAGTTATGAGCCACTATAAAAATCAAAAAGAAACTTACATACTTCCAACATAAAACAGCAGAGTAAACATTCCAATTCCAAAAAGGAGGAATGGAGGCATAGGAAGGTGGGATGGGACCAAAATGAGACTGAAAAACATTAACTCCTGTAGCTCCATGGCTGGTATCCAGCTCTCCAATAGGCTTATGTGGCCCCACCCCTCTGGCCTTGTTATTTGTGGCCCACGGCCTCTGTCTTGGTATTTCTAATATCCTGGGGTCTCCACTACACCTTGGGTTTTACCTTCACAGCTTCACACACTGCCCTCTCAGGGGCTCCCCCGCCCCAGGGAATTTGACCCTGCTACGTATTGCCTGGCCTCCCAGGCTTCTCTTAAAAACCTGATGGTAGAAGCCTCCATGACATCATAACTCTTGCATTCTACATGCCTGCAGAATTAGCACCATGTGGATAATGGCAGGTTCTGCTGCCAGCTCAATCAGTGGCCTCTGAGTACATGTGTGGATGAACCCAGAAAAACACTTCCCTAGGTGGCCCTAGGTTAGCAGGGTGCCCTGGAGGTGTCTCTTTTTAAAGGAAAGTCTTTCAAATAAGTTTGCAGTTTTATACATGGAGCCTGAGATGGGTAGGGTCCTACCAATTCTTAAAATGCTCTCAAGGTACTTTTCCTGTTACCCCAGTGCAGAGTTCTTGGCTTCTCTGCAATGACACTTATCTCTTTAACAGCTATGGCCTTTTTGTCTGCAATTTTAGATGAGTTTTTTATCTGACCAAACTGTGTTTGTTACATCTTTCTGATCTGCTTTTTGCTTCTGATTCTCACTGTAAATATAGCTAAGAACAGCCACCAATAATGATGCCACAGCCTGAATGCTACACTGTCTTTAAATTTCATCTGCCAGAACTACAAGAGAGAAAGAACAAAGGGCTCTTGGTCTCTTGTTGGAGAAAAACACCCCTAGAGAGCCACCTGATCAGGAACAATGTTGGATTATTGTGTGAATGAGAAATAAACTTTTGTTGAATTAAAAAAAAAATTTCATCTGCCAGATTCATCAGTCCATTACTTTTGAATCCAGTGTCGTTCAGATTTTCAGGACATGCACAAAATATAGACAAATTCTCTGCCAAAACATAACCTGTGTGGGTTTCTAGTTTTTCTCAAGCATCCTTGTTCCCATCTGACACCTCATGAGCACTGTCTTTACTATCTGCATTTCTCTAGGCATTCTGATCTTCCGAGCTTCCACCCGAATTGCGCATTAAGTTCTGCTTATAGCATTCCAAGGCTTCTCTAGCCCCTATCTCAAAATTCTTCCCACAAACCAGTTCCGAAGGCTTAAGAACCATATAGTTAGGTGTAGATACAGCAATGACTCCACTTCTCTTGCACCAGTTTTCTGCACTAGTGGTTTTATTTATTTATCTAATCACTGTGACCAAAATACCTCACACAGACAACTTAAGGGAGGAAAGATTTATTTTGGCTCACAATTTCCACAATCTCAGAAGGGTCAGTCTATGGTCATGTGGCTTCATGTTTCTGGGCCTTATTGTAAGGTAGAGCATCATGGTGGCTGCGGTGTGGCAAAGGAGAGCTGTTCACTTCATGGATGACTAGGAAGGATGTGGAGAGAGAGAGAGAGAGGGAGAGAGAGAGAGGGAGAGAGAGAGAGAGAGAGAGAGAGAGAGAGAGAGAGAATGAGAGAGAGAACACACCAGGAGTAATAAACTCCTAAGGACTCACCCTCAGTGACCTACTTCCAGCTAGGTCCTATCTCCTAAAGTTTTCACAATCTCCCCAAATAGCTCCACCAGCTGGGGACCAAGCATACAAACTGATGAGCCTATGGAAAACATTTCATACTCAAATCATAACATATATATATATATATTTTATATATATATATATATAATATGTATATATAATATATATATATTATATATATATATATGGAATATATATATATATGGAATCTGTATTTCTGATCATGAGGCAGGTATGAGTTCAAGTGATTATTTGAAGAAGCAAAAGATAGTTATACTCCAAGTTGAATCAGTCATCAGAGTGAGTTGAAAGATAGAGATGGTGGAATATTCATAAACCCTCTGTCCAAAAAAAACTCCAGCCTACCAAATGGTACATGGTACATGGTAATAAATGGCCCAATAACATGATTCTCATAAAATTCAGATTTTTGTCATATTTTATTCAAATCAGTGAAGGAGATGGTGCAGGATCTGGAGAGAGTGCCATTTCTGGTCTAACTCCCAGGTTTCCTGGTTGTCATTCTGTTACTAGACTGTACTCTATTTTTCTCATATTGTCAGAGAGCCAGGTATGCCATTTGAGTTCAAGTGTAGCATGCATAGAAAACACTTCATCTGGCCAGTGTGGGATGAATCAGATGACATTGATATTTGGGAGAGTATTCTTTTCTTCTGCATATGTTCTTCTTTTTGGCAAATTTCACACATTTTGAAACAGAGGGTTGTTGTATTACAAAGCAGCCCCAGCTCCCTTTACTCTTCTGGCTAAAAAGCCCTGATGCTCTGGGGGCCCCTACTATGAAGTTGCCAAATGCAATTATGGCAAACTCATCAAGAACAGAAGGAAATGCTTGACCTTGAGAAACAATCTCTGATTGTGTAGTGAAAAATAGTGCTGCAATTTTATCTTTCCTAAAGGCCAGTGATAAGCTCTTTTGTTCTTTTGTTGTTTCCAGAGGTTTTCTGGTAGGGGAATTTATGGCAAGTGCTTTTCTGGGATTGTATGACATTTTAAGGACGCAGTGATTTCAGAGAGGCCTGTAAGTTGGGGGTGAAGGTTTTGCAGAAATCTTTTCAAGTCCTTATAACTACTTTCCAGTCCATTTTGATACTGGTTTACCCTGGCTTTTTTCCAACGCTAGAATAGTATCATAAGGGATATGGAATGACAGCAATGTTTTCACATCATTTAATATGGGGGGAGCTTAAAACAGATTGATTAAGGTGGATTGATGAACATGCTTGATTTTCTTTCTTTCTTTTTTTTCTTTATTAGTAAATGATGATGGTGTATAGAGTAACACAGCATTGGCTTTTTCCATTATGCATCCTTTGCATCACTTCTGGCAACACTTTTATCAACACACAAAGTTTATGGAGCCTTATAGGTAACATGTAGTAAGACTCAAATGCTTATTTGGGTTATACTCCCCTATTTTTCCAATGTACTTATGAAGTTGCACTGTTCACATTAAGATCGACATTTCCCCCTTCATCCCTCCATATTGACCCTCCTCCCCAACTCATCTTCTCCATTCTTCTTGATTTTCTAACCACTATTCAACTGAGCTTGGTATCCTTTACCTCTATAGTATGCTGTGTCCCAGTTTTCCTTTGTGGAAAGCTGCAGAAGCCAAATTCTTCCAGATCATGTACTGTAGTGTGAAGCCAAACCAGAGATATGCTCTGTGTCCAGCATGGTGTCCTCAGCCTATCATAAACTATGTCAGTTTGATCTCTGGGTGCGGTGATGCATACCTGTAATCTCAGTGACTTGGGAGGCCAAGGCAGGAGGATTGCAAGTTCGAGACCAGAGGCAGTTTTTGTAATTTAGTGAGACCCTGTCTCGAAAAAGTAAAAAAATGGGCAGAGGGTGCATCTCAGTGGTACAGCACTTACAAAGCATGCAAGTATGAGGCCCTGGGTTCAACCCCCAGTACTGAAACAAAACAAAACAAAACACAAACACAAAACTATGTTAGTTTGAAACAGCTCTACCTAAGGACTGTCCACATGGCATATATAAAAGGGAAAAGAAAAGTTGAACATTCTGGAGAACAGAAGTGCCCAACTCAAAGGAGAATTGACAGCCATTTCCCTGGCCTTTCTTTTGTTATTCTATCTTCACAACTGTATTTATTTTTAGAATCTGATTCTCCACATCCATGCCTTGCTGCTGCCTTTATGCCTCTTCATGTTATCTGTTAAAAGCTGAGCAGTAGATTTTTGTGCATAGGAGTATCCAGCATGTTTATTACAGATATTTTGGTACTCTGTGCTACAGATGGCTAAAAAAATAAGGATTTATACCAGCAAAATCCAGCTTCTAAACATATACCTGCAAGCCAAGGCCTCTCTTAGCAGGTTCCTTAGCTTCTAGTGATCAAAATGCCAATACATGCTGCTGTCAGATGTCAGCTGTAGTCTTCCTCCTCCTGCAGATCCCCAGAAGATTGTAGCAAAGCTTAAATATCTTACCAGCCTTACATATCTTTCCCCGTGGCTGTTTCCAAGACTCTTGCAAATTTCCACAGAGTCTTTTGTTTTCTCGAAATTCTTGCTTTTAAAGTTTCCAGCCCTCTGTCTATGAACCAGTGTGTGCTCTCATGATGCCAGCTCCACACTCTAGCATGGGGACCTAGGCACAAATCTTTGTGCCCTCCTTAATTTTCACAAAAGGTTCTGTCTGCAAGGCAATTTCTGTGCCCAGTAGATTTAATAGAAGATCTGGGAGTGGAGTCAGCCCTGTTGTTGTTGGGTGCTCTGACTCATAGTAACCCTATGTACATCAGAACAAAACACTCCCCCGCACTGTGCCATGCCCAGCACTATGTCTGTGCTTCTCTGCTATTCATAGGATTTTCAATGGCTGATTGTTTCGGGATTGCTTCAGGAGTGTATTGTCATGTCCATCTCCCATTTTTGGGGTGCTAGGTATCGAACCCAAGGCCTCAGAGAGCACAGAGCAGTACTTTACCAGCTGAGCTAAACTCCAACAGGAGTCAGTCTTGGGGATTCAGAACTGGTATATTTTTCAGCAAAACAAGTTCAAGTAGATTATTCTCTGTTAAACTCCTTCTTCTTCCCTTCCTTCCCCTTCCCCTCTTTCTCTCTGGCCCCTCCTCCAGCTTCTATGGTCCAGTGCTACCGTTTTATCTTTTCTAAAGACCAGTGACAAGGTTTTTTGGTCTTTTGTTGTACCTAAAGGTTTTCTGGGAGGGGAATTTATGGCAAATATTTTGCTGGGATTGTACATTTTAAGGACATAGTGATTTTAGGCCTGTAAGTGTGTAGTGAAGCTTTTGCACATTTCTTGTACTTTAAACTATTTTTTTAGTCCATTTCTGGTACTGATTTTCCCTGACTCTTTTCCAACTTTAGAATGGAATCAGGAGTATGGGTCCCCCTCATCTTCCTCCACCTCCTCGCCTTCCCGGTTCTCCCCTCTTCATCTCCTTCTTTCTCTTCTCTGTCCCCCCCACTACAGTACCAAAATCAGATTTTTTCTTTTCAAAATATTTTACTGGCATATATTTATTGTTCAAAGAGTTTCATTATAACATTTCCATATATATGAAAATATTATAATGAAAAATATATTTAATGTATTTATATTGTATATTTGTATATTTAATATTTGTACCTATATGATACACTTTGAACATATTCATCCTCTCCAATATTCTTTATTATCCCCTCCTCCCCTTCCCCTTTCCTCCTTGTTGTTGTTAGGTGCCATTGAGTTGGTGTCCAACTCAAAGCGACCCTACGTAAAATAGGTGAAACAGTGTTGTTAGTGCTTCTCTGCTATTCATAGGGTTTTCTTTTTCTTTTCTTTTCTTTTTTTTTTATTCATAGGATTTTGAATGGCTGATTGTTTTGGGGAGTGGGTTGCCAGGTCCTTCTCCCAAGCCTACAGCACCTGATGTTCCCAGGTGGTCTCCCATCCAAGCACTAACCAGGCCCGGACCCTGTTTAGCTTCTGAGATCTGATGGGATCTGATGCCACAGTGGTATAGCTGCAAGCTTCCCCCTTTGTTGTTGTTGTTAGGTGCCGTCGAGTTGGTATCCGACTCATAGCGACCCTCATAGGGTTTTCAATGGCTGGCTGTTTCGGGATTGCCTTGGGAGTGGATTGCCAGGTCCTTCTCCCATTTTTGCAGTGCTGGGAATTGAACTCGGGACCTCAGAGACTGCAGCGCAGCGCTCTACCCACTGAGCTAAATCCCAGCCCGCTTCCCCCTTATATCCCTTCAATTTCCCTTTTAGTTTCAAGTCTCCTTTTTAAAAACTTTTTTTCCTCAAATATTTTCTCCCCCTAGCTGAGTGAAAATGTGTGATACTTGTCTTTCTGAGTCTGCTTGTTTCATTTCACATGATCATTTCCAGTTCCATCTATTTTCCTGCAAATGACACAATTTCATCCTTCTTTATGGCTGAGTAAAACTCCAAGGTATTCCAAGGTATATATAGACCACATTTTCTTTATCCAGTCAACCCTTGATGGACACCTAGGCTGGTTCCATAATTTGACTATTGCGAATAGTGCTGCAGTAGACATGGGTGTGCACGTATCTTTGTAGAAGCTGATTATAATTCTTTGGGTAGATACCCAGAAGTGGTATGATGGGGGTCATGTGGAAGTTCTACTTTCAGCCTTCTGAGGAGCCTCCATACTGTTGAAATCAGTTTCTTCTTGTTCCATGTACAGTCATTCAGCCACTTTGCCCCTGTGTACATTCATGCCTAGATCTCACCTATTTCTCCAAGTGGTACTTTGAAAATAAAGACACTTTCCTCCTCAAAACAAGTTCTTATATCCAGGTGTGGTGGCACAGCCTGTAATCCCAGTAACTCAGGAGGCAGAGCCAGGAGGATCACAAGTTTGAGATCAGAGGCAATCTGCATAATTTAGGGAGACCCTGTCTCAAAAAGTAAAAAACAAACAAAAACAAACAAATAAACCAAAACGGGCTGGGGTGTGCAGGTCAGTGGTATCGCACTTGCAAAGCATGCAAGTGTGAGGCACTGGGTTCAACCCCCAGTACTATTGAAAAAAACCAAAAGAGAATACCTTATTTTTCATTTCTGATTCTCAGGTATTGACCTGAACAATCAATTTCTTTGGGGGTCATTATAAAAGCAATGCATTTACCAGTGATGGCATAATTTCAGGGAGCACCAGGCTCCCTTGAGGAGGTTGTCAAGAGAGCAAATGCCAAGGTCTTGGTTGGAGACTCACAGGGCCCAGACCTAACTGAGCCCAGCGTAGTTTCTGAATATCGTGTACAGTATAATTTCATAAAGGCCAAGTGCCAGTGAGTCCATTAGGACACCCTCCTGCTCACTTTTGTGTTTTCATAAGAATAGGAAATTATCTGAAAACCGATCCTTTGATCAATTTAAGGTATTTTCTCTTTTGGGAAACATATGCTATCTAAAAAGTGATCTCACACAGGTAGTTGTATTTTCAGTGGATTGAAGTCTCATTTTCTTTCCAAACAGGTAACATTAGGAAGAAGATAGGAAAGGTAGATTAATTTACTAGTTGGCAGTTTGAAATCATACCAGACTTGCTCTTTTGATCTTGTAGGTAAATTGAATACAGATGTGAATGTAGATATAGATATAGAGAGATATATTGTTAGGTGAGGTCGAGTCAGTGTCCAACTCATAGTGACCCCACATATAATGAAACACTATTGTCAGTGCTTCTCTGCTATTCATAGGGTTTTCAATGGCTGATTGATTTTTGGGAGTGGGTTGCCAGATCCTTCTCCCAAGCCTATAGCAGCTGGTGTTCCCAGGTGGTCTCCCATCCAAGTACTAACCAGGCCGGACCCTGCTTAGCTTCCAAGATCTGAGGGGATTGGATGCCACAGTGGTATGGCTGCAGGCTTGTCTCTGGAATAGGATGAGTATACTCACACACTTGAGTGTTTCCATTCCAGCCACTTAAATGGCATAGGATGTCTTCTGTTGAGATTCTCTATGCCTGTTGAAATTCTGCTCATTCTTCAAGGACCAGCTTTAATGCCCCATTTTTTTCTGAAGCCACTATTTTGGCAAGGTAGAATTGTTTTTCTATTTCCCTGTATTTTTGTCTAGAATTAAATTTTGAGCTTATTCTTCTATTTACCAATTTTGCTTTGATCATGTTGTTACATGTCTATTCATCTGTGTACTTACTGTGGTGCCTGGCACAGCGTGTGTGTGTGTGGGGTTTGTGTGTGTGTGTGTAAGTGATTCTTTCCTAAATATCCCTGATGATGATTCTCACACATTGGAATGTTTGATGGGTAAATAGTGTCAACATTAATATGAATATATTGACCTACTGTGTTAAGGCCACTTAATCAAATGATTTAAATTACTAGTTCTGTGGGCCCAGAAGCTCCAGTTGCCTGTAATGGGAAACTTGGGAGTCATCCTTACACTTTCCCATCAACCCCCTCATCCAATCAGTATTTTAGTTCTAATTCCCAAATCCATCTGTTCCTCTCTATTCTACAACATCTTCTTTGGGCCAATGTGACCGCTCTTGATCACTGTGGCAGAGACATGCCCTGCTTCCAGGCAAGTCCCTCACCTCTTCTTGTGCTGTGTTTCTGGGTAGATCTTTCTAGAATGCAAATCTGACCAAGGTACCCTCACCTTACAGCCATAGTGTCTGTGTGGATCCCAAGGGTCATTCTGACAATTACTTTCAAGCTGTGGGAAGTCTATAAAAAGCTCACTGTTTTCGGATTTCTTGCTTCATTTTGGGGATAAGGTGGAGTGTTTCTTACTTTTAGTGACAAAGAGATTGAGTGATGGAGAGAGAGAGAGCAAGAAGATATATGACATGGGGAGAAAGAGTGGGGGAAGAGGGAGAAATGTCGCCAGCACCAAGTCCTCCCTGCACACTGGTTTCTGACGAGGCAATTAGTATGCAGATCAGCTGCATAGGGTCTTGCATGCATTAGCAACTGAACACTAGTTTTCCAAGCCCTTCTTTGCAAATCTGTACACCTTCTGGCTGCTGACACAGCCCTGTTCAGAATCCATTAACTGGAGATTTAGGCCATGAACAAAAATGATCGTGCACGCTCCTGATTAATGAGAAGCTACTTCACAATTGCAAGGCACCATGCCGGCTAACCACTTTTAATTATTTTTTATCATCATTATACTGAGAAATCACTTCATCATGCCAAAAAATAATTGTTAAATTGGCTGGTTTGAGTAGGAAAGTATACTGTGCATGCTTTTGGAAAGCAAGTATTTTCTGATGTCTTTCTGGAAATAATCAAACATAGCCAACAGTACCTGGCTGTAAGTATTCCATTGCAGTAAGATATAGATATGTATTAATTCTTAATCATCGAAGTAACTCTGTGAAGTAGGTGTGTTTATTTTCTCTATTTTCTAGATAAGGGAATGAGGCACAGAGGTCAAGCACAGGTGGTGAGTGTTAGAGCTTAGGTTAAAACAAGCTCCAGCCGTTCCCCTGTATTGCATTAGGAAAGGTGACTGGATAAGGCAGCCCTTTGTCGCCATTGTCAGGAATGCCCTTGAATATCCATCTGGTGACAACTCCTGGTGGCAGAGATGGGTTGATTGATGCAGCAGCATCAATCAATGCTGCACAGGGCCTGTAGGCACAAGAAGGATGATGTGTCTGATCCCTACCCCTATCCAGAGTGATGTCAGCAGCCAACATGATGATCTAAGAAGTCTAGTGAAATCTGGTGAATCTAGAACTTTTCAAGGGTCTTATCAGAGGGAAGAAGAACGGCAATGTGGTTGTGGATGATCAGATGAGCAGCAAGCCAAGGTTCTGTTACTCAGGCCTGAGTGAAAGGAGGGATGCTGGCATCGGACTCTGAGGGCAAAGTGGCCGTGGCAATGATAGCATGGTGGCTCAGCACCCCAGGCATGGGAGTCATGTAGCATGGAGGAGGAAGCCTTGACTCCACCATGACACTGTGAAACTGGGCAGGATTCTTAACCTCTTCACATTTTTGTTTCTCCATCAGTAAAAAGTGTATAGTCTCTGTTTATGACTTGAAAAAATGTATTTGCAATGAAAAAGGCCATTGGTCTGACAAAATTCTATCATGCGATCTCCAGCTTCGTTTCTGTCACCAAGACCATATTTTCCAACTACTGAGCCTTCTTGTTTGTTTCCAACCTTTGCATTCCAGTCACCAGTGATTATCAGTATGTCTTGATTGCATGTTTGATCTATTTCAGATTGCAGAAGCTGATAGAAGTCTTCCCTTTCTTCATTTGT
>VMDO01024957.1:0-29093 GCA_007922755.1 Pedetes capensis | reverse complement strand
GGGGGCCGTGGAGGAGCCCACATAGCTTGTGACACTTGAGGAAATCATAGGAGAAGGTCCAGAAATGGCCACACAGTGTGGCCAATGTGCTGAGGATGGTGGTCAGTGTGAAGGAGTGACATCCAGGCAAAGTCTGAGGGGAGGAGTGACCTTCCTGATAGCCATGGGGGCAGGGCCAGTACTCCCCAGGAGGACTGCCCTAGTCAGGGGAACCTGTGGGTTTGGTCTCTCCCAGTGCCCCCCTGAGAACGAGCCCCTCTGTGCACTTTATCAGCTTCACACACGGCTCCCGTCCTACCTTTAAACCCATGCGAGATGCGGCAAGGCTGGGTCTGCCCAGCCCCAGGGCTTCCGCAGCCTTCCAAGGCTGCCCTCTCCCGTGTCTCAGGGGAGGCTCTGGGGAGAGGGTGATGTGGCAGGCGTTCACCACTTGCTGGGCAGCCCGTGCTGGGGTCCCAGGCTGCGGGGCTGGCTGGGGCAGTGGGTGGGTGGGGTGGTGGTCACAGCACGGGTGTGGAGCCAGCCTCATCTGCTCCCTGTGAGACCATGCCCCAGCACCAGACGCACGAGCTCCTCAGTGGCTCTGTTTCTCCTTCTGTGACACGGCCTGATAAACTGACCACCCCCAGCAGGCATGTGGTGGCCTGCCCTCGTTGGAAGCTGGTATTTCAGCAAGCCGCCATGTGGTCACACCGAGGTCAGCAAGGGGCAGGGAGAAGGAGGATTGTGGGGGCGTCTCACGGAGCTGCAGCGCGGGAGGGACAAGGGCTCCCTGCCAAGTGGGGCTGCGTGGCTGCCTCCTACCCTCGGAGGTAGTGGGCCACACAAAGGGCATCAGTTAGGCGTCTCCAGGGAAACAGAGGCAGGAGGGGCTGAGTGTCTGGGGGCCTTACTGTAAGAAATTGGCTCATGAAATGAGGGGGCTGCAAGCCTGAGATTTGCAGCGCAGCCGGTGGGCTGGAAAGAGCCAGGCTGCAGGTCGGGGGTAGAGGTGCCCAGAGGCCGAATCCCCTCCTTCTTGGGGAGCACAGTCTTTTCTCCTTATGGCCTTTGCCCGATTGGGTGCAGCCTACCACACTGGGAGGCCATGGACTCACCCCTGAAGAGCACCCGCCCAAGAGCATCGAGGCCAGTGTCTGACCAAAGGCTGGACATCGTGGCCCAGCCAGGCTGACACACGACTGAACCATCTGAGGTGGCAGAGGCTGGGGGCTGGGATGCTCCCCGGCGGGGTGGGGCTCCCCCTTCTCCGTTCCCTGGCCAGCTTCCCTCTCTTCTGCCGCGCCCTCTCGCTGCTCCTCGGCTTCCTCCCGGCTTCCTGGTGAGTCAGTTTGTGGACATGCAGGACGGAACCGTGAACAGTCACTTCAGGGGCCTGTGACGTCCGTGCCGCCTCCTCCCCTGCCGTCAGGGCTGTAAATCCTGCGCAGTTGCTGGCAACAGTGTCTCTTCCAGGTAAACACAGCGGGGCGTGGGCTGGCAGCGGAAGGCCCAGGGGTGCTCAGGACCCTGTCCGTCCCTGGCTCCGGGTCCAGCCTGCCCGAGGGCCTGGGTAGCCAGCTGGCCCCACCCCCAGGATCCACCTGCGGCTGGGTGGGGCAGTCATTCTACCGCGGCCACCATGTCTATTCACAGAAAGCAGCACTGCCCAGCAGTTCCCCCACAGTGTCCCCCCAGGCCCTTGGAGCCCTGTGGGAAGCTGCAGGGTGAGAGGGGCCTTCTGGGGCTGAGGGCGGGGAATCAAGTTGAGGCTCACGGTGGCTGCTCACCCTGCAGCTGCGCAGAGAGCAGGGCTGGCCAGGTGGACTGAGCCACACTCCCTGTCTGCCTAATTGTCTCGATGCGCCTCCTCTCTGCAGCCTCACCTGGGCATTTCCAGCTTATGTTCATCCTGTAGCAGAGCATCTGCCCTATGCTCTGGGCCCCTTCCTGAGACCCACTGACTGTCCAGGGCCCCATTATTTGCTTGGGACGTGATGATGGCCACTGTTGGCAGCTGGTAGTTGGTGGCAGAGCCGCCCTGACCTGATGGAGCCTCCACTGCCATCTGCCCCAATATCAGCTTGCTCAGCCCTTGGTGCTGCAGTTTGGCCCCTGCTCAGCCCAGCCCATCCTGGGCTGCCTGATGTCACAGCTCACACAAACCACCTGAGACCCCACTGAGGGCCAAGAAGGCTGCTAGGGTCAGGCTACCAGGGTGGCGTGCACCACCACTGCCCGGTGCCACGAGGACACAGGATTGACCTTCTCCATTCAGGAAGACTCACCTTTTCCATCTGACGAGGACCCACCTCTCCAGTCAGGGAGAGACCACCTTCTCCATCCAGGGAGCACCCATTTTCTCCATCCAAGAGCTCCCACCTCCTTTCTCTAGGGAGGACTCACCTTGTCCACCTAGGAGCACCCATCTTCTCCATCCAGTGAGTACCTATCTGCTCCATCCAGGGAGCACTCACTTTCTCCCACTAGGAAGCACTCACCTCCACTCAGGAAGGACCCAGTTCCTCCATCCAGGAGCACCCACCTTCTCCCTCTGGGGAAGATCCACCTTCTCCACCCAGAGAGGATCCACCTTCTCCATCCAGTGAGTACCTATCTGCTCCATCCAGGGAGCACTCACTTTCTCCCACTAGGAAGCACTCACCTCACTCAGGAAGGACCCAGTTCCTCCATCCAGGAGCACCCACCTTCTCTGTTCAGGAGCCCCCACCTCCTCCATCCAGTGAGTACCTATCTGCTCCATCCAGGGAGCACCCACTTTCTCCTACTAGGGAGCACTCACTTCCACTCAGGAAGGGCCCACTTCCTCCATCCAGGAGCACCCACCTCTTCCCTCTGGGGAGGACCCACCTTCTCTACCCAGGAGGATCCACCTCCATCCAGGAACATCTACCTCCTCTATATGGGGAGGACATACCTTCTCCACCGAGAGAAGATCCAGCTCCTCCACCTGGGGAAGACCCAGTTTCTCCATCTGCGGAGAGCCCACCTCCTCCATCCAGTGAGTACCCATCTCCTCCACCTAGAGAGCACCCACCTCCTCCATCCAGAGAGCACCCACCTCCTCCATCCAGAGAGCACCCACCTCCTCCATCCAGTGAGTACCCATCTCCTCCATCCAGAGAGCACCCACCTCCTCCATCCAGAGAGCACCCACCTCCTCCATCCAGTGAATACCCATCTCTTCCACCTAGAGAGCACCCACCCTCTCCATTCAGTGAGTAGCCATTTCCTCCACCCAGACAGCACCCACCTCCTCCATCCAGTGAGCCCATCTCCTCCACCCAGAGAGCACCCACCCTCTCCATCCAGTGAGTACCCATCTCCTCCATCCAGAAAGCACCCACCCTCTCTGCCCAGGGAGCACTCCCCTCCAGCTGAGTGAGGATCCACCTTCTCTGTAGGGGGAGGATCTACCGTCTCAGAATTTGGGACTGGGGCTATGCTGGGCATCGTGTAAGTGGCTGGAATCATCTGATCCCCCACAGGGCGGAGGAGTCTGATGTGGAAAATCACTGCTTCCTGGGGCCCAGAGGCAAGGCTGTCCTTGGGTTTCCCCAGGGCTTGGTGGCAGCCTGTGTGTCTCTCACAGGGAAGTGGCACAATGGTGCCTTTGGCCCAACCTGCTCTAGCTCCCTAATCCCCACATTTCCAGCCCAGGCCACACACTGAGAGCACTGGCATGGAGGACAGATGCCAGGCTGGTGCAGGGGGCACAGTGGGATAGGGTGGGAGGCTTCTTCTCAGGACCTTGGCTGCTGGTCACCCTGACATCCTTGCAGTGCAGGGACCCCCTCTGGCCCCATCTGTCACTATGGCACAGGGGTCCCGTCTGTATGACCCAGAGGCCTCATGGGCAGCAATGGAGTGCAGGCTGTGGCTCAGACATCAAGGGAGGCCTGGCCCAGCAGAAGATGCCACGGTGGCCCAGTCACTGCCTCTGCAGAGCCTGGCAATGTAGCATGGTGCCTGGGAGAAGGGACTCATTGCCTTCTGGCCCAGAGCCTCTTGGATCATTGGATGAATCCTTCCTCACTGGCCTCTGGAGCTCGCGTGTGCCTAGCGGGCTCGTGTTTTGGGGTTGGTACAAGCTCTATGCCATACTGTGATTCCCGAAGCACCTCCGGACGTCGCAAGGCAATGGCTAGTTTCGGGTTTAGGTCAGGGAGTCTACGATTTACCAGAGGCCACTGATCTTCGTGGGATGGGCCCCCTCCCCTGAGCGAGAGGTGTGGGGGAGGCTCTGGTGGGCTGCCCCCACCCATACATGTCCCCAGGAGAGTCAGTGCTGGTGGGGGAGTCTGCAGGGGCAGGGCCTGCTGGGATGGGGCCGCCCTCCCTGCCTGGGCCCCATTCCCTCAGGGACTCAAGCCATTTCCTGCTGTACCCAGGGGACCTGATTCCAGCAAGTGTCCCTGGCTGGACCAGGTGCTGCCCAGTTCTAATTACACGTAATTCCAGAGACTGGCTGAGCCTGGGAAATTGAGGGGATTAGACGGTGGACCTTGGGCCCCGAAAGTTCAGTGGGCTTCAGGGAGACAGGTGCCCACGGGCTCTCTGCCCTCTGGAGGCCACTCAGGCATTGGGGTCAGGTGCATCCACTGAGTCCTGGGCCCCGCCCCCATGCCCCAGAGCTTGCACTACTGCGATGCTGGCCTCCCCCAGTGTGACATGGGCCCAAGCAGGCTTCAGAGGCCCGTGGTCCTCTCAGGCCACCCTGCCACGGAAGAGCAGAGTCTCCCGAAAGAGAGAAGCTGGCGAACTCTGGACCGGGAGTCCCAAGCCTGGAAGCTCCTCGTTCTGCCTGAGCTTTGCTGGGGTTGCCAGGCTGGGGTCCAGGGGGCCGAGAGGGATCACGGAGCCCGCAGGATGTGCTTCCAACAGGGACCCCTACCCCTCCCACCAGGGCCTGGTCCCGCTAGTAGCTGGAGGGCCGTGAGGTTTGCCTTGGGTGTGTGCTGGCATCGGGGTAATCGGGCTGCTGCATCCTGAGGAAGGCTACGTTTACCAAGGAGCCATAAAAAGATAAACGCAGATAACCTGAATCAATATTTCCCCACTCTGACCCGAGAGAGCCCCTACAGCTGTTTTCTTGATCATCTGGCAAACGTCCCACCCACCTTTGCCCCTCCCCTGCCCTCCCACCCTTGCTCGGTGCTGGGAATATAAGTCCTGGACCCCTGCCCCGGGCTGCTCTCCCACACCGCCCTCTGAGCCACCATGGGGCTGCGGCTGGCCCGCCTGGCGGCCTTCTGCCTGGCATTGGCCTTGGCAGGGGGCTTTCAGCTAAAGATCGGTGAGAGGCTGGGTGAGGTGGGCAAGGGAGTGGGCAGTGTCGTGGGGGCCGGAGAGCTGGGCCTGGAGCAGGAGGGGCTCCCCGGGTGCTGGGACGGCCACACTGCTCCAGGTGCACAGGGGTCTCGGGCTGCCACCAGCCCCTGAGGTTGAGTGTCTGGCCAGGGGAGGTCCAGGGCCCAAACCAGCTGGAAGAGCAGCTGGGACACTTGAGGGACCATTGGCCCTGGGGGTGAGGAAGAGCTGGGTGCCCAGGAGGAGTGGTGCCAGGGAGGGCCCAGGTTCTGGGGTCCCTGAGATGGCTGAGGCCAGGATGGCCCTTGGAGTGTGGACTGGGGAGGGGTAGCTTTGGCCAGGAAAGCCTGGGCAAACCTTTGTCCCATCGGGGCTGGCGCGAAGCTGCGGACGGGGCATGGCCGGGCGCCGTATTGGGCCCCTGTGGATGACATGGGGGGAATTCTCTGAGGGGGTCGGTCCTGTCTCTCTGCGGACGGGGCATGGCCCTGGTGGTGTATTGGGCCCCTGTGGACGACATGAGGGGAATTCTCTGAGCGGGTCAGCCCTGTCCCTCTCCTGGTAAGGGTGGGTGGAGGGGACCTGGGGCACCGAATGGAGGGAGTGTGGCAGTGACCTGTGCGGGCACGCCGAGGTGGGTGGACAGGGTGACCAGGGTATCCGAAGGATGCTCTGCCCCCACTCTCCACTCCGCATTCCACACCAGGCCAGCAGCTCAGTGTGCTTTTGGGGGCTGAGGACCCCTGGGGTGGAGCGACTGAGGTTGGACAGAGGCCACTTCTGCAGGAAGCCACATTGCTGAGCTAGGACCCCTGATAGCACGGCTGGAGGGGCCTGGAGGGTGGACATGGGGCCCAGTCTCAGGGCAGCCCTCCCCGGCCTGACACTCACCGTGGGCCATGGCTACCTCCACAGGCAGGTCCTGGAACCACGGCCGCACCGTCTGCAGTACCTGGGGCGACTTCCACTACAAGACCTTCGATGGCGATGTCTTCCGCTTCCCCGGCCTCTGCGACTACAACTTCGCCTCGGACTGCCGGGACTCCTACAAGGAGTTCGCGGTGCACCTGAAGCGCACCCCAGGCCAGGTGGAGTCCATCCTGGTGACCATTAAGGACGTCACCATCTACCTCACCCACAGGCTGGTCGTCGTGAACGGGGCCATGTGAGTGGGGTCAGCCTCGTCCCCTCCTGTGTGCTAGTGACGGGCAGGTGCTGCTGGCCCCTCAGAGTGAGCGCGTCCTGTGGCAGCCCCCATGGGGTCCTCTTCTGCCTTGGCAAAGGGCTCTGGAGCACCCTGAGGTTTGAAGGCAGATCGTGGATTCACTCAACAAGCCCGGATGGGTCCCCTCCATAGACAAGCGGATTCACAGCTCCTGTGAGCTCCGTACCGCTGATGGTCCTGGGGGTGGTGCCCGGTGGCCCCCCAAGCACATTCCCTTGGCTAGAATTGCAGAAGGTGTGGGGAGGCTGCCCGCCCTGCCCCGGCTATTGTCCCCGCATTGTCGCAGTAACAATGAGGCCCTCTTAAATGTATTCCTGCCCAGCGGGTTCTCTACCCCGGGATTTGCCCTTTCCTGTTCCAGGGGATTCTGTTGCCTGCACAGGGCTGGGCTCTCCCATTGGCCTCACCTGGTCTCGTGCGTGGGTGGGGGTGCTGCAGAGGGCCTTGGGGCTGAGGTAGTGCCTGGCCAGGACAGGAGGGGGCCCCGACAGCGGTAGGACAGCCCCAGGGTTGACAGCAGTAGGACAGCCCCAGGGTGATGGGGGGGTGGGGTTGGAGTCCCCACCCCTTGCAGACTCCGTGGGCCATGTCCCTCTGAGCAGAGGACCTGGGAGGTGCTGGGGGCCGCCCCCTCCTCCCTCAGACTTCAGGGCTCCTGAGAGGGGTCCCAGCCCAGGGCAGGCTACAGAGTGCCATGGACAGGATGGCCTGACCCTACCCCGAGACAATCCAGGCTGGCCCGGGACAGGGGCTGCCCTTGGTCCCTCTAAGCCTAGCTGAGTCTGTCTGTGGGCTTAGGCTGGGAGGCAGGAGGGCTGGGGGAGGCCAGCTGGGGCCGTTCCCACCCACACGACACGCACAGCTTCGCCCCTCGCTGGGCAGCAGGACTCCAGGAGGACCAGTGAGCAGGGCTCCGGGTGGGCGGCTGCCCACTGACTCCCGTGCCCTGCAGGGTCAGCACCCCGCACTACAGCTCTGGGCTGCTCATCCAGAAGGACGACGTCTACACCAGGCTGTACTCACGGGTCGGCCTCGCCCTCATGTGGAACCGGGAGGACGCGATCATGGTGGGCACCGGCTCCTCCCCCAGGCCAGAGGCAGGGAGGACAGGGCTCCTGCCCCTCGCCAGGACAGCCACCCCTGGGTGGTGGCGGAGGCTCCTAGAAACAGTGGTCAGCCACAGAGCCTTGGCTGGCCTGGCCTCAGGGCGGGGGGTGGGGGTCCCCTAGAAACATGCTGCCTCCCTGCTGCCCACCTGCCCTGTTTAAGCAGCGGCTGTGGTGGCCGCCCGGGCCCTGTGGCCGGCTCATTGGCCTGCTTTCCCTGACAGCTGGAGCTGGACAGCAAGTTCCGGAACCACACCTGCGGCCTCTGTGGCGACTACAACGGCCTGCAGACCCAGTCGGAGTTCCTCTCCGGAGGTGGGGCGCCAGCCTGGGGCCGGGAGGGGGGGTGGTCAGGGAGGGCCGCTGACGGCTGACCGGCGGTGCCCCCAGGCGTTGGCTTCAGCGCCATCGAGTTCGGGAACATGCAGAAGATCAACAAGCCGGAAACAGTGTGTGAGGACCCAGAGGAGCCGCCGGCACCCGAGTCCTGCTCTGAGCACGTGAGTCGAGGGCTGGGACCCGCTCTGGGGCCTCCGGGAACCCACCCCTGCTGACTTTGTTGGGGGTCGCTGCACGGAAGGGGCGTGAGCCGCCACCCAGACCTGCGTCCTTCCCCCAGCGCGCTGAGTGTGAGCAGCTGCTGACGGCCGAGGCCTTCGAGGACTGCCAGGCCCGGGTGCCCGTCGAGCTGTACGTGCAGGCCTGCGTGCAGGACCGCTGCCGCTGCGCGCAGGGCGGCGCCTGCCACTGCAGCACCCTCGCCGAGTTCTCCCGCCAGTGCTCCCACGCCGGCGGCCGGCCTAGGAACTGGAGAAGCGCCTCGCTCTGCTGTGAGTGGCTGCGGGGTCCCCCGGGGCATGCAGGGGCCACTCGCGGGGTGCTTGGTGCCAGCGTCCCTGGGCCCCAGGCGGGAACCGCGTTTGTGCCAAGCATCCAGGGGCTGCAGCTACGGGGAGCCGGGCCGACCCAGCAGCCCCTGCCCTCCGCTCCCCGCGGGACGCCTCAGCCGTGACCCGGCCCTTGTCTGAGCTTCGGGCTCATGGCGCTGCCCTTACCTCTAGCCAAGAGCTGCCCTAGGAACATGGTTTACCTGGAGAGTGGCAACCCCTGCATGGACACCTGCTCACACCTGGAGGTCAGCAACCTGTGCGAGGAGCACCGCATGGACGGCTGCTTCTGCCCAGAAGGTGCGCGCTCTGGAGGCCCCGGCTGAGAGCGGTGGGGAGCACAGGCACCGGCCGGAGGATCCTCCCGCCATGGAGGGGCAGGAAGGGGGCGCCGAGAGCACTAAGGGCAGCTAGTCTGTGGGAGGTGGAGCCCCACGGAGGGAGCTGGGTCTGGAGGCTGTGAGAGGGAGGCTGGTGCTGCCTGGGTCTGGAGGCTGTGAGAGGAAGGCTGGTGCTGCCTGGGTCTGGAGGCTGTGAGAGGGAGGCTGGCGCTGCCTGGGTCTGGAGGCTGTGAGAGGGAGGCTGGCGCTGCCTGGGTCTGGAGGCTGTGAGAGGGAGGCTGGTGCTGTCTGGGTCTGGAGGCTGTGAGAGGGAGGCTGGTGCTGCCTGAGGCTGCCCAGGGTGACATCCCATCCCCGGCTGTCCAGGCACGGTGTATGACGACATCACAGACAGTGGCTGCATCCCTGTGAGTCAGTGCCACTGCAGGCTGCACGGACACCTGTATACGCCGGGCCAGGAGATCACCAACGACTGTGAGAAGTGGTGAGTTTCGGGGCACAGGGCTTGGGGGCCAGGCAGCCTGGGGTGTTCTAAGCTTTGACCTTGTGCCTCATTGCCCGGAAGTGTCTGCAACGCCGGCCGGTGGGTGTGCCAAGACCTGTCGTGCCCTGGGACCTGCGCCCTGGAAGGCGGCTCGCACATCACCAGCTTCGATGGGAAGAAGTTCACCTTCCACGGAGACTGCTACTACGTCCTGACCAAGGTGGGCGGGCGCGGCAGTGCGAGCAGGGCGCTCCCCTCAAGGGCACCCTGCCGCCTGGGGCCCTGGGCTGCCGGCTGCTCAGCTGCCACAGTACCCCCTGCTCTGCCCCTCGCAGGGTGACCACGAGTCCTTTGCCCTCCTGGGTGAGCTGGCCCCCTGCGGCTCCACGGATAAGCAGACCTGCCTGCGGACGGTGGTGCTGCTGACGGACAAGAAGAAGAACGTGGGTGTCCTCCTCCCGCCTCCCGCTGCCCCGCCCTCCAGACCCTCTCGGCTCTGCCCACCCTTGGCCTTTCTTCTTTTTTTTATTGGAAATTTTTAATGTACACCTTAATATGACTCATTCTGACATGCTTTTCATTGTGACATTTCCATATATGCATTTTGTTGTGCATTATTCATATAGGTTCCCCCTTACCCTCTTGTGCACTTCCTCCCCCCGTCCCACCCCCCCATCAAAGACTTCTCTACCATTTATTTGTCTTTTTATGGTAATATTTTTCTATATATCCTTGGGTTCCAGTTCTGTTTAAGACAGAAACTTTTCCTGCAGTGAACTTTCTTTTTACCTTGTCAGAACTATTACACGCATTTTCTAGACCATCTATAATAACACCATTCTTAGCTTTTCTTTTCTTTTATTATGATCCGACCTTTGTATAGGATTTGCAGCAAAATGGATGAAATTGGAGAAAATTATTTTAAGTGAATGAACACAAGCTCAGAAAGAGAAACACCACATGTTCTCACTCATATGTGGGAGCTGAATCAAAATCATAAGAAGGAAAAAACCCTTGGCCTTTCTTGCAGGTGGTGACCTTCAGGTCAGACGGCAGTGTGCTTCTCAATGAGCTGAAGGTGACCCTGCCCCACGTGGCCGGTGAGTCCCAGGCAGGGAGGGGCCCTGGAGCCACAGCTGGTCAGCAGGACCCGCTGGGGTTCAGATGGCCCAGCCGCCGCGGGCTGGGGGATGGGCAGGGGTGGGGGGCGGGGGGCATGGCACTGGGTGGCGGGGGCCCCCTGGCGCCGTGAGCCCCGTGGCCCTGCGCGCTCACCGCCCTGCCTCGCAGCAAGCTTCTCCGTTTTCCAACCGTCCTCCCACCACATCATCGCGAGCACGGTGCTCGGGCTGCGGCTGCAGGTCCAGCTGGTGCCAGTCATGCAGCTCTTCGTGACGCTGGACCAGGCAGCCCAGGGGCAGGTGCAGGGTGAGTAGCCCTGCTCAGCCTGCCGCTGCAAAGTCCCCGTGCGGAGCTTGCCTCCTGCTGGCCCCGGGCCTCACCAACCCTGTCCTGGCCCCTTAGGCCTCTGCGGGAACTTCAATGGCCTAGAGAGCGATGACTTCCAGACATCTGGCGGGCTGGTGGAGGCCACGGGCGCCGGCTTTGCCAACACCTGGAAGGCCCAAGCCAGCTGCCATGACAAGCTGGACTGGCTGGACGACCCCTGCTCCCTCAACATCGAGAGTGGTGAGGCTCGGGTGAAGCCAGGACACGGGGGCCCTGGATGGCGTGGCCTGGGGCCAGGGGGCTCCCGTGGGACGTGCTGTGTGAGCGAGGGGTGGGTGGAGGCCAGGTGGCCCGCCGTGCTGGGAGCTGGCCTGGCCGCCTGCTGGCTCCCGCTACACAGCTGGTTTATGGTTGCCCGTGGTGGCAGCTGGCCAGGTGACACTGCAGAGGGCCCTCTGACGGATCGCTGCGCTGGTGGCTCCCATCCAGGGTGGGCCTGGGGCTGTGACAGCACACACTCCCACCCACCACCCCACCACATCTGGGGGCCCCTAGCCCTTGGGGTTGAGGGGCCACAGAGGGCACTGTGGGAGGGCGCCCCACCCTGCCTGGAGCTGCCTGGAGATTTGACCAGAGGGAGGGGCTTGGGCTTGGGTCCAGAGGAAGCCAGGTGCCCTGCAGCTGGGTGATTGGGCAGCTAGCCTTGGGGGTGAGGAGGACCTGCCCTGCTGAGGCTTTGTCCCACTGCCCAGCCAACTATGCCGAACACTGGTGCTCGCTGCTGCGGAGGACGGACACCCCCTTCGGCAGGTGCCATCTGGCCGTGGACCCCACTGAGTACTACAAGGTGGGTCCACCCCCATCCGCCGCTGTGTGTGTGCAGGGGTCTGGGAGCCAGCGAGGCGTGACCGGGGCGCCGTGCTGAGCCTGCAAGTCGCCGTGCGTGTGCCTGTGAGCCTGCGTGTGTGTGTGTGTGTTAACTTGAGCGCCCAGGGGTGCCGGGCCACGGCCCAGCCCCCACCTCACCGTCGCCGCCTTGGTTTGCCATCCAGAGGTGCAAATATGACACGTGCAACTGTCAGAACAATGAGGACTGCATGTGTGCGGCTCTGTCCTCCTATGCGCACGCCTGCGCCGCCAAGGGTGTCATGCTGTGGGGCTGGCGGGAGCGCGTCTGCAGTGAGTGTCCCTGGCCAAGTGCCCTGCCGGTGGAACCATGGGCTGTCGGGGTCCCTGAGGGTGGGCGGTCCAGGCAGGGGCTCAGCTGCCTGCAGCTGCCCCGGCTCTGCTAGAGGCGGTGGGGAACCAGCCCCTCATGCTCTCTGCTCGTCGCTGGGGCAGTAATGCCTCAGGAGCCAGGGCTGTGGGACGGCGGGGGCTGTGGGACGGCGGGGGCTGTGGCAGCTGAGTCTGGATGGGGGTCCCTTGGCGGCTGCCTTCCCTGGACCCTCCGCTGAGCGGGCATCTGCAGTCCTGGTGGGCTTTGGGATGGCCTCAGGGACACAGTGATGGTGCCAGTCCCTCCCCCCTCACTCTGGCCCGGTGATTCCCTCTCCAGACAAGGACGTGGGCTCCTGTCCGCACTCTCAGATCTTCCTGTACAACCTGACCACCTGCCAGCAGACCTGCCGCTCGCTCTCCGAGGGGGACGCCCACTGCCTCAAGGGCTTTGCCCCGGTGGACGGCTGTGGCTGCCCTGACCACACCTACCTGGACGAGAAGGGCCGCTGTGTGCCCCTGGCCAAGTGCTCCTGCTACCACCATGGCCTCTACCTGGAGGCGGGAGACGTGGTCCTGAGGCAGGAGGAGCGCTGGTGGGTGTCCTGGTCAGGGCGGGGGGCGCAGGGTGGGTAAAGGCTCAGGGAGCTCCGCTTGGACGAGCGGAGACTCCCAGAGGGTGCAGAGGTGGGGGTTCGGAGAGTAGCCAGGCGTGTACCAGGCCCAGGCAGGGTGGCTTTCTGTGACTGTCCCCTAATCACCCCCACCTCTGCCTCACAGCGTCTGCCGCAACGGGAGGCTGCACTGCACGCAGATCCAGCTGATCGGCCAGAGTAAGTGGATGCCGCTGCCCTGTGCACGGCCCCGCCTAGGCCTGTACCCCTCCCTCCCCGGCCTCTCGACGTCAGCCTGAGCTAAGGCAGCCCCTCCATCTGCAGGCTGTGTGGCCCCAAAGATCCTCGTTGACTGTAACAACCTGACCGCCCTGGCCACCCGGAAACCCCGCCCTGTCAGCTGTCAGACGATGGTTGCTGGCTACGTGAGTGCTGAGGGGCTGCTGTGGGCAGAGGGGGGCCACTCAGGTGCTGCACCCCAGGGCCAGGTGCCGAGGCCTGTGGACACCTGGGCCTGCTGGCACGCCCCTGGCTCTGAGGGAGACCTGGGGCACAGAGGCTGGGTTAGGGGCCTTGGCCGGCCACCTGAGGGGATGGAGGGGGTCTGGTGACACAGTCAGAGCTTCTCCCGCTGGCCTCTACCTCAGCCCCTGGGGCAGTCCTTCTTAACTGAGTCCCGCTTTCTGGCTGCCCCAGTACCACACAGAGTGTGTCAGTGGCTGCGTGTGCCCTGAGGGGCTGCTGGACGATGGCCGTGGCGGCTGCGTGGTAGCGGACGAGTGCCCCTGTGTGCACAACAAGGACCTGTACCTCCCCGGGGACCAGATCAGGCTGGACTGCAACAACACTTGGTGAGCCCGTCTGGCCAGGGCGGCCGCCTCACTCATGGGGCCACGGGGCCTCCTGTGCAGCTGATGGGGTGACCCCTCCTGTCTGCGCTGGCCCTGGAGGCAGTGGGGATGTGGGAATGCGTTCGGGGAGGTGCTGTCAGGCCCAGGTGGGTGATTGCAGGGGTTCTGCACAGGCTGTCGGGGGCTTATTTACTCTGTTCTTTACTCTGTCAGACATGTTTCTTAGGTTTGAGGGGTGCGTGGTAGACCAGTGGGCAGGGAAATGTCCAGTAGAACATAGGTGAGCGGGAGAAAGGTTTTTCATGGAAGATGTATTAACCAATCATATCAAAATCGAGGGTATGACGTCGGATTCACAAGAGCGGGAGGCTAGACATGGAGTTTGAATGGAGAAATTGATTAAGTGTCTATTGTTTGGAGGTTGCGAGATGGTCCTAGAAAGGTGGTAGGTGTGAGGGCATTTATCATACCACGGTAGCATGTTTTGCTGTGGAGAAGAGGGCAGGGAGGGAACAGCAGAGGGAAACGACGGTTCTGGCAGGTGAGGTGGGGAGGAGAGTCAATGCAAGGGATAAAGGGGAGAGGGTAGTCTCATTGGAAACGATGCCACTTCATGAGTACATGGGAGAAACAGGGGACCATGACCCAAACATACATGTGAGTTTTACTACATATTAGGCAAAAAGTCAAAAGTTCCCGTAAGTCTTGTCAGTTGATAAAAGTGATGTAACAGTTGCATAATGGAAAAAGCCAATGCTGTATTTCTCTGTACCCCACCAACATTTACCAATAAGGGAGGGGGAAAAAAGAATAAGGCAAATGGGCCTTCAGTGTGTCTGACGCTGCATCCTGACACTGCTTCTGATTCGCCTTCTGTTGCATCAGATAGGGCCCAGTTAGTTTCTGCTAGTGTTGAAATAAATCCTATTATTGCTAGAGGCCACATAGGTAGGATCAGTCACAGGGCTTCCTGGGTTATGATAAGTGCTGATACGGCCAGTGATCCATTTACTAATCAGATGGATACTAGGATGATGGCCAAAGTGATTTTGTGAGAGATTCTGCTGTTCTGAGGGGCATGGCCTATGAATCTGGTGTTCCTCCTGATTACAGAATGGAGTAAACGCATGAGGTGGATGTGGCCAAAATAAACAGAGTACCTGCCTTTGTGTTGCTTAGAGGGAGTAGGGTAGGCAGAGGAGTTTAATGCAATGGTCAGGGCTAGTGTGGGTGCAGTCAAGAATAATAAAGTTGAGCGGCACGGTGGTGCATGCCTGTAATCCCAGCGACCTGGGAGGCGGAGGTAGGAGGCTTGAGGCCAGAGACAGCGTATATGACTTAGTGACACCCTGTCTCAAGATAAAAAGTGAAAAATGAGCTGAGGGTGAGGCTGAGCAGTAGAGCACTTGCAAAGCATGCATGAGGCCCTGGGTTCAACTCTTCAATAACAATAACAATAACAAAAATTAAAGAAAAGAAAAGAAAAGAAAAGAATTGGGCACAGTGAGCCTCCCTGTAATCTCAGCAACTTGAGGAGGCAGAGGCAGGAGGTTTACAGGTTCAAGGCCAGAAGCAGCCTGTGTAACTTAGTGAGACTTTGTCTCAAGATATAAAAAATGGGCTGGGGTTGCAGCTCAGTGATAGAGCACTTGAAAAGCATGCTTGAGGTCCTGGGTTCGATCCCCAAGAACCATACACACACACAAACACACACACACACACACACACACACACACACGCAGATAAAAGAAAAATAACCCAATAAAGTTGAAGAAGTGATCCTAAGGATTCATTTATAAGCAGTTTTATTGTGTCAGCAAACAGGTGTAGTAACCATAGGGCGGATAATATTTGGTCCTTTTCAAAGCTGTGTATACCCTCGCACTTTTCATTCACTTAGTTTGAGGAGTGCTATGGCTAGGAGGATTAGCATAATAAAGGTTAGTAATATTTTCAGAATAAGTTTATTACGAACGTATTTTTAAGTACAGGATTTGAAGTCTGGCTAATAAGTTTCTGGGCTCTGCCACCTTAATAAGCTCTATTCTTGGGCATAGTGAGGTGGAAATGAATAGGTGAAGAAGTCCTCTGCTTATTTTGAGGGTGCTTGGGTGAGGTCGGCCCTATGTACTGGGATGGATGTGGAATTGATAGAAACTGGGCTGGATTACTCCCATCCGGACTCAGATCAGGTAGGACTTTAGCTGTTGAACAAGCCATTAATAGCAGCTGCATCATTGGGGTTTTGTGATCCAACACTGAGTTCATGAGCGTCATTGTTGATATGGACTCTCAGAGAGGATTGCACTGTGAGTCCCAGGGTAATGTGGTTTGTTGACCAAATTTTAGGTCCATTGGTGATGGTCTTACTCTGACTTGTCAGTCTAGGTCAAGATCATTCAGAGGTTATTTTATACTCTGAAGTCACCCTGACCAAAACTTTTATTCCAGAGAGCTTTTGTCTACTAGGTAGTAGTATTGAGTATTGTTGTTGTTGTTAGGTGCTGTCGAGTCATGTCTGACTCATAGCGACCCTCATAGGGTTTTCAATGGCTGATTGTTTTGGGATTACCTCCCGAGTAGACTGCCATGTCCTTCTCCTGTTTTTGTGGTGCTGGGAATTGAACCCGGGACCTCAGAGACTGCAGAGCAGCGCTCTACTTGCTGAGCTAAATGCCAGCCCTGTATTGAGTATTAGTAGTGGATTGATTAAATAATGAAGCTACATAGAGTCCTCTCCTCTTATTTTTTTATCCCTACCTCTTCACGGGAAGGTCAGTTTCATGGGTTGGAAATAGGAGACAGGTAAACCCTCCTTTAGCTGCTCATACGAATCCCTAAGAAGGAAAACGATTGTGCTCTCTCTGCACGGTCAGTACACTGGCAGCCAAGTCACATGTCACTGGGCAGGCCATGCCTCCGATACGAGGCAGGCCAGAGGCAATGTTTTTGGTAAACAGGTGGTGTTTTGCTTGCTGAGTTCCCTTTACCTCTTTTAATCTTTCCTTGTTGCTCTCCTGGATTGGGTTAACAATGTTTAGGATAGATTATTAATTTAGGATTACTTCTGTCTAGTTGTTAATTATCAGTTAAGGTTTGATCTGATACAACCTTGTGTGTGGATAATGTAATTCCCATTAGTATTAGCCGTATGACTTCTATAATGCTAACAGAATCATCCAGTTGTTAAAGCAGTAGTTGATGCAATAGTTTGGAATTAGATGTTTTTTTTTACTGAGCTGTAATACTTTCTTTATTGATGGTTGCTTTTAGGCCAACTGGGGAAAAGAATTTTCTTATTTTACTTGCTATTTAATGTTGCACCCTCGGTCTTAAGAGCTGGACCTCTTTAGAGTAATATTTAAACTTACATTTGCATTTTAATTTATCTCTGTCAGTTTAAGATTGAAGTAACAGAGCTGGGTGCGGTGGTGCACACCTGTAATCCCAGTGACTCTCCTGGGAGGCAGAGGCAAGAGGATTGCTAGCTTGAGACCAGAGGCAGTCTGCGTAATTTAGTGAGACCCTGTCTCAAAAAGTGAAAAAAAATGGGCTGGAGGTGCAGCTCAGTGGTACAGCACTTGCAAAACATGCAGGCGCGAGGCCCTGGGTTCAACCCTCAGTACCTAAAAAAAAGGAAAAAAAAAAAGATTGAAGTAACATTCTGAGCTGGATGACCAGCTGTCTCCACGGTCAGCAGACTTTTCACCTCTGCCTGAAAATCTTACCACTAATTTGCCACATAGATGGGTTTGCTCTGTTGTTGTTAGGTGCCATCGAGTTGGTATCCGACTCATAACGACCCTCATAGGGTTTTCAATGGCTGACTGTTTTGGGATTGCCTTGGGAGTGGATTGCCAGGCCCTTCTCCCATTTTTGCAGTGCTAGGAATTGAACTCGGGGCCTCAGAGATTGCAGTGCAGTGCTCTACCCACTGAGCCAAATCCCAGCCCCCGGGTTTGCTCTAGAAACTCTTAATAGGTAGCTCATCTGGCTTGGGGGTATCTGGCTAAGTTCACTTCGTTGGGTTTGTTCTAGTAATTCATTATGCAAAACACAGAAAGTTTAACCTTTGCTTTCTTTAAAATAGTCTTTCATCTTTTCCTTATAGTACTTTCTCTATAGTGCCAATGAGTGTTTTTATCTCCTATACTTTGCTGGGAATAAATTTTTGATTTATGTGGTAATTTAGTTATCCTAATGGAATTTGGGGAGTTAGTTTTCATTCAAAGTGTTCATTTAACCTGAGATCTTCTGGCTGTTATTAAGCTACGCTTTGATTTCTTCCAGGCACACTTTCCAGTGTGCTTATCTTGTGGCAACTTACCTCCTCTAATAGCTTGTTGGTTTTAATCAAATATGACTTAAATAAGATGGTGGAGGAGGGTGGTGGGCTGTGTGTGGGCTTCACTGCTCCTCTCACTTTAGCTCTCTGCTCTTAATTTACCACTGAATCCCCCTTGGACTCCCAGGATCCATGGGAGCTGACATAGAATATTCTTAGTGTAGAAAATTTAGCCCATTTCTTCCATCTCATGGGCTGCATCTTGACTTAACATTTTTATGTTTCTAATTGTGCTTACTTTTCTACCTGGTTAAGGTTTTTCTGAAGATGGCAGGACATAGGGTGAGTTGGGAAGAGATGGTGAGGTGTGTTGGTGTTTATTGATTATAGAACAGGCTCCTCTAGATGGATATAAAGCACCATCAAGTCCTTTGAGTTTAAGCAGTTGCTAGTAGTACTCTGGCAAATGATTTTGTTTTGAAATTGTATAGCTTTATGGCCAGGCATAGTGAGGAATCTAATCTTAGTTTGAGTCCTAGCCGTCATGTGTTCAGGTGTGGGCAATAAAGCCACTTTTGTTGTTTTGACTATGACTTTTTACAGTTTGATTAAATATTGGGCTGCAGTTTAGTTCAGTTGGTAGAATGATGCTCTGTCATCTCTGAGGCCCTGGGTTCGATCCCTGCACCACAAAAACAGGAGAAGGATGTGGTAATCCACTCCTGAAGCAATCCTGAAACAATCAGCCATTGAAAACCCTATGATGGTCGCTGTGAGTCAGACCTAGCTAGATCGTACCCAACAACAAGAAGTTAAATATTGGCCTCACTGGGTTACTCTCACTAAGCATATGTTTTATTTGATTTTACTCTGTTTTGTTTAATTTAATTTAATTTAATTTAATTTAATTTATATAGTACTGGAGGATTGAACCCAGGGCCTCATGCATGCTTTTCACGTGTTCTACCACTGAATTGTACCCCCAGTACATTTTTTATTTTTTTATTTTGAGAAAGAGTTTCACTAAGTTACACAGGCTGTCTCTGGCCTCAAACTGACCATCCTCCTGCCTCCGCCTCTTGAGTCACTGGGATTACAAGCAGGAGTCATGGCACTCATCTATTGAACACATTAATAAGTGTTCATTAATTTGGGTTAGTTGTATGACAGAGGGGCCATGAAAGTTACCAACTCTAGATAGTGTAACTTAAGCCTTCATGTTTTGCTTAGCTTTGTTGTTGTTGGGTGCTGTCAAGTCAGAGCTGACTCATAACAACCCTAGGCACAACAGAATGAAACTCACTGCCCAACACTGTGCCGTGCACACGATCGTTTTATGTTTGAGCCCAATGCTGTAGCTGCTGTCTCTTCTCATTTTGAGGAGGTCCCAGGGGTTTACTCCATTCCCTTCGTTAAGGTTGACTCTACTCTGAGGAGGCAACTCTTCCCTAGTTGTTCCTTGAATGCCTTCCAGCCTGGGGTGTGTGTGTGTGTGTCATTTTCCAGCACTATATTTGCTTCTCTGTTGTTCTTAGGGCTTTCAAAGGCTAATTGTCCTGGGAGTGGGTTGCTGGGTCCTTCTCCCTGGTACGTCTTAGTTTGGAAACCTCGCTGAAACCTGCCCACCTTAGGTGGCCCTGCTGGTATCTGAAATGCTGGTGGCATAGCTTTCAGCGTCACAGCAACATGTAGGCTCCCACATCATGACAAGCTGACAGACATGTGGGGTCCTCAACTTTAGTCAGTGCTAAAGGGAGAGTGGTCAAGCCAGGCGTTATGAGCTGCTTTGAAGACAGAGGATGCCTGCTTCTTCTGATCACGTGATTTTGAGGGCATTCTCACTGGGCTGTGGACACTTGCACGCGTGATTTTACTAGTAACTAATAAAAAGGCTGCTTGCAGCCGTAGCCCTGTGGTGTCCGATCCCGTCAGATCTCGGAAGCTAAGCAGGGTCGGGCCTGGTTAGTATTTGGATGGTAGACCACCTGGGAACACCAGATGCTGAGGGCTTGGGAGAAGGACCCAGCAACTCACTCCCAAAAAACAATCAGCCATTGAAAACCCTATGAATAGCAGAGAAGCACGGACAATAGTGTTTCATGTTATACACAGGGTCACTGAGTTGGACACCAAATCGATGGTACCTAACAATAACAACAACATACATACATGTACAATGCCAAAGGGAACACAGACTGGCCAAAGATGGATCACAATAAACTTTGTGAACCATGAGTTTCTTGGGACTTTTGTCCAGGGGTGTGGTAACTTGTAGAGAGCCTGTATGTACTGCTACACTGAACAGGAATAGCCTCCCTCCAAGAAGTTCCCACCAAGATAGCTTTTTTCTTTCTTTCGTTCTTTTTTTTTTTTTTTTTTTTGCAGTACTGGGGGTTGAACCCAGGGCCTCGCGCCTGCGTGCTCTGCAAGTGCTGGACCACTGAGCTGCACCTTCAGCCCTTTTTTTTTTTTTTTTACTTTTTGAGACAGGGTCTCGCTAAGTTACGCAGGCTGCCTCTGGTCTCAAACTTGCGATCCTCCTGCCTCCGCCTCCAGAGCCGCTGCGCCACTGTGCCCAGCCCACCAAGATATCTTAAAGCTGTACCACCTTTAGCTCCCTCCCAAGTGGGCTCCCTGCAGGAGGGGTGTGTTCTCCCTGGAGCCTGTGGGCAGCTGCACCACTCACCAGCTTCTCCCCTCCCCGCTGGCTTCTGCACTCTGACCTGTTGTTTACCTCTTACATATCTGTATCCCTCGGTGAGAGTCTTGTGGCTCTTCTCCCCCTCCCTGGGGGAGAGAATGTGGATACCTTACAATAAGCTTAAGGGCTTGTATATTTTCACCCACTCTGTTGCCATGGTTACAGGAGCAAACCCAGGCACTGCAGGGGTTTTGCATCAATGTAGCAGCCCTCAAGTCCAGCCCATTCCAGTTGGGAGGAACCATCCATACAACAGAGGTGTTATGTATCATATCAAGTCCCAGGGCACAACTCATGTGGTAGAGCACAGAATGCATGGCATACATCACTTAAACCAAATGATAAATATAAGTCCCCACTACTTACAGAGCACTGGGGAAAATAGTTTTGTGAAGTAGAAGAATTGGGGAATAGTTAAAGTGAAAATTTCAGCTTTGGGTGTTGGTGGTGGATGGAGCATGTGCTCCGTCCTTGAGGCCAGCAGGGGATAGTTTTCCCATTCCTGGTTTACACCAGAGTTATAGGTTACACTGTAAGGATCCTTTGTTGTTTTCTAGTGGACTAGTAAGGGACATTATTGTTGTTGTTCGATGCCATCAAGTCCGTGTCTGACTCATAGCGACCCTATGTACAACAGACGAAACACTATTGTCCGTGCTTCTCTGCTGTTCATAGGGCTTTCAATGGCTGATTGATTTTGGGGAGTGGGTTTCCAGGTCCTTCTCCCAAGCCTACAGCACCTGGTGTTCCCAGGCGATCTCCCATCCAAATACTAACCAGGCCTGATCCTGCTTAGCTTTGGAGATCTGATGGGATCAGATGCCACAGTGGCACAGCTGCAGGCGATGATGGACGTTAGGATTAAGATAATAAGAAATAAAGAATAGAGGCTCCCTGTCCAATGATGATGAAGGACTATTCAACAGACTGTCCTCTGGTTTATGTTAGTATTAGGTCAGTTACTAGGGCTCAGAATACACGATGCCTTATTGGGCAAAGTATTAAGCTTGTTGCTTGGACGTATGAAGTAAAGTCATGGATGCTGGCATGAGGATGATAGGAGGAGAAGGGCAAGAACCCTTCCTGATTATTGAGAAGGGTTGGAGAAATATCGTAAGTGAACAGGAAGTTATCACTCTGGTTTCATATGGGGAGGAATAATGAGGGATTTGCAGGCATATAGTTGTCTGGGTCTTCTATAAGGTCAGGGGAGACTATGACTAAAGTTAGGAGCAAGGTTATTAGAAGTAGAAACCCTAAAATATTTTTTCTTGTGTAGTATGGGTGAAATGGAATTTTGTCTGTGTCAGAAATTATTCCCGATGGGTCGTTTGATCCTGTTTTGTGCGGGAACAGCAGGTGAGTTATGACTAAGGCTGTGACTAGGAAAGGAGAATAAAGTGGAGAGCGAAGAATTGGTTAGTGTGGCCTTATCAACTGAGGATTGGCCCCCGATTCCTCCCACAAGGTCAGCCCTAAGGGAGGGGCTGGTGATGGGAGATTGGTGGTGATGTCGCTCCTCAGAAGGCTGTTATTCCTCCTGGATGGGCATGGCCTAGGAATGCTGTGGCTATGACTGCAATGGGAGGATGACCCTGATGTTTCAGGTTTCAGTTAGAGTGTAAGAGCCATGATAGAAGGCGTGGTCTATGGGACAAACAGGCAGACGATGAATATTGAGGCTCTGCCTGCAAGTAAATACTGAATAATTTGGCCATAGTTGACATCGTGGCAAATGGGAGCAAGGGAGGAGAATGTGGTTGCCGTGTTTGGCACGTGGAAGTCTTTGGCTAAGAAAAGTCTGGTAGTGACTTGTAGAGCCAGGCAGACCCCTACGAGTGAGCAGAAGTTTCCTACTGAGATGGTGGATGGCGTTGGTTGGCAATTTTGGATAGTGAGTTAGGCTTCAGATATTGCTCTGATGTTAGGTTTCTATGGTTGAATGACCAGGATGATTTCTCACGTCATTGGTTTAGTTAGATTCCATGTAGAAATTATAATTATTTTTATATTTATATTTATTTGTTAAGTGTAATCTTTGTTTTAAATTTTGTAGGGTTTTCCTTGAAACCTTTTCCAGTTAATGGTGAGTGTGACTGGATTGTTAGTGGTAGGGTTGATGTGGTGCTGTATTAGGTTTTGGTGTTCTTTTCTAGGGCTAGTGGTGCTTTGATTTCTTTAGGGAGCACATTGGTGTGTTTGGCTGTGGTACAGCTGTGCCTACTGAAGACTGTCCTGAGACCTGGGGTTTGGATATTATTTGGCATATGCTGATTTGGGATCTGATAGAATTAGCTATGTTTGCATGAATAATAAATTACAACGAAGGGGAGACTGTTGCTGATCTTAATAATATGGGTGCTGCCGGGTGCGGTGGCGCATGCCTGTAATCCCAGCGGCTCGGGAAGCGGAGGCAGGAGGATCTCAAGTTCGAGACCAGCGGTAGTCAGCATAACTTAGTGAGACCCTGTCTCAAAAGGTAAAAAATGGGTTGGGGGTGCAACTCAGTGGTCCAGCACTTGCAGAGCATGCAGGTGCAAGGCCCTGGGTCCAACCCTCAGTACCACAAAACAACAACAACAACAACAAACGGGTGCCCATGCCCTGGCCAGGCTGCTATCTGAGCAGGGTGGGGCCTTGGCCCTGGTCCTTCAGGCTCCTCCTCCTCTCTCCTCAGTACCTGCCAGAAAGGACGCTGGGTATGCACCCAGTTTGCATGCCATGGCACCTGCTCCATCTACGGGAGTGGCCACTACATCACCTTCGATGGGAAGCACTATGACTTCGATGGCCACTGCTCCTACGTTGCCGTTCAGGTGAGGCCAGAGCTCCTCCAGGGCTGGGCTGCACCCACTCTGTGGAGCCCGCTCTGCCTGCGCTGAGATGTGTGGGGATCTGGGGAGGGAGGGCCAGCCCTTAGTGTTCCTCGGCCCCACGCTGGCAGGAGGACTGGGGTGTCTAGCAGTGAACAGGGTGGGCATGGTAAAGCCCTGTCTCCACTCTCCGGTTCTGCGACCCGCCTGCGGGTGCGTGGAGGGGTAGGGAGTAAGGCGTGTCAGTGTGTATGCATGTGTGAGGACAGACCCAGAGAGCTCTCCAGACCCCCGGGTCACCTCATGTGGCGTGGCTTCCCCCAGCCAACAGATGCACGTGTGGCTTGGTGAGGTCTGAGTCGGGGCCTGGATTCCCAGATGGGAAGAGGCAGAGCCAGGGTCTGTCTGCCTTGCTGGCAGGGGTGGGGCACACCTGTGTCCTGGCCATCCTGATGGACACTGTCCCTTTGGGCTCCAGGACTACTGTGGCCAGAACCCTTCGAAGGGCTCCTTCAGCGTCATCACGGAGAACGTTCCCTGTGGAACCACGGGTGTCACCTGCTCCAAGGCCATCAAGATCTTCATAGGGGTGAGTGCCTTGCTCTGATGTTAGCTTTCTATGGTTGAATGACAAGGATGATTTCTCATGTCATTGGTTGTGGTCAGATCCCATGCAGAAATTATAATGCACATTATTTATTTGTTAAGTGCAAATTTATTTGTTAAGGGCACATCCCCCTGGGGATGCGGCCCCGTGGGGACACTGGGACTCAGCCAGTGGCCATCCTCTGCTCGGGACAGGGGACGGAGCTGAAGCTGGAGGACAAGCAGAGTGTGGCCAAACAGCTGGAGGAGGGCCGCCACGTGCCCTACACCACACGGGAGGTGGGCCAGTACCTGGTGGTCGAGGTCAGCACTGGCATCATCGTCATCTGGGACAAGAAGACCACCATCTTCATCAAGCTGGCTCCCTCCTACAAGGTGGGTGGTGGCTGGCCCCGGGGTCCTCTGCAGGGCCGCCCTCAGCACGCGCCCAATGGGGCATCCGGGGCCTCTGGGGCTGCGCCCCGCCCCTCCTGCCCTCCGCGGACGCTCTCTCCAACGCCGCGGGGCTCGTGTCCGGCAGGGCAGCGTGTGCGGCCTGTGTGGGAACTTCGATGGCCGTACCAACAACGACTTCACCACCCGGGACCACATCGTGGTGGGCAGCGAGCTGGACTTCGGGAACAGCTGGAAGGAAGCCTCCACCTGCCCGGACGTGAGCGCCACGCCCGACCCCTGCCGCCTGAACCCACACCGCCAGTCCTGGGCGGAGAAGCAGTGCAGCATCATCAAGAGCAAAGTGTTCGAAGGGTGCCACAGCAAGGTGGGCGTGGCCGCGGGCGAGGGCGGGGTCGGGGCGGAGCCGCAGTGGGGGTGGCTGGAGGGCTGGCTGTGGCCATGAGAAGGGCCTGGCTGGAGCCGGGTTGGTTGCACCGCGGTCGCTGTAGGGGCCACAGGTGCTAAGGACACCTCTAGGAGCCACCTGGCTGCAGCCCCGTGGGGTACTCGTCCTTCAGCTCTGGTCTGTTCGCTTCCTCCTTTGGACAGGGAACCAGATGACCAGCCTTGGCCGAGACTCCTGGCTGGACCCCAGTCTCCCTCTCCTTGCCCTGCTCATGCTCACCAGGGAGGGAGAGAGGACACGAGCCCGCTGTTGCCCAGGAGGCCCTTGGGGGTGTGGGGGGGTTTAGGATGGCCATCTTACGGCTGAGGCCCCAGGGGCTGGTGCTGGGTAACGCCCCTGTCTCTGAAACGGGCAGAGTGGGCCCTGGACACACTGGACTCTGCTCCCCAGGTGGACCCCACCGTCTTCTACGAGGCCTGTGTGCACGACTCCTGCTCCTGCGACACGGGCGGGGACTGTGAGTGCTTCTGCTCCGCCGTGGCCTCCTACGCCCAGGAGTGCACCAAGGCCGAGGCCTGTGTGTTCTGGAGGACGCCGGACCTGTGCCGTGAGTTCACTCTCCGTGCCAGGCTAGGGAGGGCTGGGGCCGGCTGTGCCACGGGGAGACACCCCTCCTTCCCACCCATGGACGGCGCGCATGTCACCCACCCCTGCGCGGGCCTGGGCCGGCTTCCTCCAGCTGACGTCAGACAGAGGCTGACTCGAGCCGGGTGGACTTGCCCCGCCCACATCCCCTCCCAGCCGGACTAGGGAGGGCTGGGGCCTGCTGTGCCATGGGGAGACACCCCTCCTTCCCACCCATGGACGGCGCACACGTCACCCACCCCCGCCCGGGCCTGGGCCGGCTTCCTCCAGCTGACGTCAGACAGAGGCTGACGCGAGCCGGGTGGACTTGCCCCGCCCACATCCCCTCCCAGCCTGGCCCTTGCCCGGGTGCCCTCCCGTGCCCTCTGACCTGGCCCTGTTGTCCCCCAGCTGTGTTCTGTGACTACTACAACCCCCCGGACGAGTGTGAGTGGCACTATGAGCCGTGCGGGAACCGCAGCTTCGAGACGTGCAGGACGATCAACGGCATCCACTCCAACATCTCCGTGTCCTACCTGGAGGGTGAGCAGGCCGGGCTGTCCTGCTGGCAGCCAGAGAGGGGCTGCGGGCTGGGACCCAGGTCCAGGCCGGGCCAGGCTCGCCTTGCTGCGGAGCAGGGCGCCGAACAGTGGGCTGCGGACGGAGCGGAGACCCCGCCTTCCTGGGAGAGGCAAAGAGAAGCAGCCCAGCCAGCCGGGAAACGCCAGGGGTGGGGTCAGCCGGTTGGCACACCGGCGGTGGGGCAGATGCGGGACCTCGACTTCCTAACCCCGGCCTTGCTAGAGGAACACTTGCGAGGAGGGACGGGGAGGGCCTCATGGCCTGGGATCCTCCGTGGTGGTCCCAGCCCCGTTCTCTGTGCCTACCAGGCTGCTACCCTCGGTGCCCTAAGGACAAGCCCATCTACAGCGAGGAACTGAGGAAGTGCGTCACCGGGGACCAGTGTGGCTGTTACGTGGAGGACTTATACTACCCCCCTGGGACGCCGGTGCCCACGGATGAAGTCTGCCAGCTTTGGTACCTGAGCCCACATCACGTGGCACCTGGGCGTCAGCACACACACAGCCTTGCACACGCATGCACGAGCACAGGCCACGCTCACATCACGACCCCCCCATCTGTGCACACACGTGGACACCGCTCGCCCCACGTGGGTGCATGTGCACACCCAGGCACACGCGAGGGCATGGCCTCATGCATGCGCGTCACATGCGCACACGATAAAACAGACTTAGCCGCACGCAGGTGCACGCCCACAATCACACATGCACACACAAGCATGGCGCGGAGGCGGCAGTCCCTCTTCTGACCTCATGCTGCCCTCTGAGTCTAGCTTCCTCTCACCTCACCTCGCCCTGTTCATGGCCACATTAGAAGCTAACAGGGCAGGAGGGGGGTTCCTTTGCAGCTGGCTTTTGGCAGTGCCCAGGGCCTTGGGCCTGGAACTCAGGGAGCTGGGGATGTGAGCTGGGGAGGGGGTGTGGGAAGGACCTGCAGCCATTGTCCTTGCTTTGCAGCAATTGCAGTGAGTCCTCGCAGATCACCTGCCGGCCAGATGAAGGTGAGCCGCTCAGCTGCTACCATGCAGGCGGTGGGCAGGATTCCCAGCCTGAAGCCCATGGCCGCTCTGTTCCCAGGTCCATGGGTCCTGCTCTTGGGTGCAGGGCGGCTCCACCTGGGCTCTTCTCCTTTGGTGCCCAGGATCCTTCCAAGCCCAGGTCTGCTCTGAGGCTCACATGACACATTTTGCTCCTTTTTGTGGGAGTGGCACCCATAGTGAATTTCCGTCGTCTTCCCCTGTGATCCGGCCTCCGTTCTGATGAGGCCCCTGCTTCAAAGGCTGGGGCTCTGGGGCTGGGGTCCTGCTGGGACTTTTGCTCTGTTGGATGGGATTGGGGGACACCTGGCCTTTCCCCATGCGTGACGAGCTGGGGAGGCCTTGGAGGTCATTCTCCCTCCCCCTGGGTTGATGGTCAGCCTCCTCGCCCCCAGGGAAGATTCTGAATGTGACTGTGGTTGGAGTCTTCTGCTACTGGGAGTACTGCGGCCCCAACGGGACAGTGGAGAAGTACTTCAATGTCTGTGTAACTTCCACGACACCTCCGTCCACACTGACGACCTCCACGACGACCTCTGTCCCCACCACTACCACCCCCTTCCCCACCACCACCACCTCAACCTCTCGCACAGGTGAGGCCCCATGGCCACGCACCCCTCCCTGGTTCCTTGCCTTTCCTGCATGCAACACAGATGACTCTTACAGGGATGGGGCCTGGCCCCATGTGGCCTGCCTCTGTTCTGCAAATCAGCAGCCAAAAAGTGACACGGACATTCTTCTGAACTCAGGGAAAATGTCTGCCAGGGTTAGGATGTCAGAGGACTTCGTTAAGTTCCTCTGTGTTTGTTCTGGATGCAACGCAGCTGCTACTGAACAAGCTGTTGTGAGCGTGACGGCCGCAGGAAAAATACACATTTAAAAGTGGAAAACAAAAAGTTGGGTGCGGTGGCGCATGCCTGTCATCCCAGGAATTGGGGAGGCAGAGGCAGGATGATTGCGAATTTGAGGCCAGAGGCAGCCTATGTGTCTTAGTGGGAACCTGTCTCAAGATAAAAAATAAAAAAGGATTGAGGGCTGAACTCAGTGGTAGAACATTTGCAAAGTGTGTGCAAGGCCCTGGGTTCAACCCTCAAGTATGGAAAAAGAGAAGCAGGAAAAAAAGGAGAAGAAAAAGAAAAAAACCAAGGCTACGGGTATAGTTTGCGGTAGAGCTTTTGTCTAACATGCACAAGGCCCTGAGTTCTATCACCAGCACCACACACACACACACACACGCACACACACAGCCAAAAACCAAGAAAACCAAATTGAAAAAACTCAAACTCATAATGATATCCTCTCCACCCCCCTTTATTTCAGTTCCATCAACAACTTTCAGTAAGTGATGGCGATACTTGGCGATATAAATAGGGACAAGAGGAACAAAATCTTTCAAAATCCCTCCGAGGAGGCTTCCTTGGGGTCAGATGTGAGGCGGGGCCACCCCCTGGCTCATCTGCTCATGGACGGACAAGGGAGTATTTAGTCACTACTTGCTGAGTCCAAGGACTGCTGAGGTGGGACTTGGCCTGCTGTGGGTTAGGGTTATTGGCCAGGAGGAGAGAAACCCCCTTCCACACTCTTCCTGACTGGATCAAATAGTCCTTTTGTTACTAATGTTTTTCATAAAGATTTGAAAATAGCTGACAGGAGCTTCAAGACCGGGGTTTGTTGCACCCAGACATGGCCTTGAGTGGCCCCTTCTTTCTGGGCCTTTCAGTTACAAAATGAGGGTGAAAGAGGTATACAGCCCCTAACTCTGACCCTACAACCTGGGCCTTTGGTGATGATGGGGAGGGCGGGTGGCCCTGTCTGAGGGAGGGCTGTGGAGGTCATTGTACCCTCTGAATTGCCCGGCCTCTCCCCAGGCATGAATGACCAATGAGGATTTTGCTTCCCTAGATCTGTGCTGCTTGTGGTCTGACTGGATCAACGAGAACCACCCAAGTATTGGCAGCGATGGTGGGGACCGAGAGACCTTTGACAGTGTCTGTAGTCATCCTGAGGACATTGAATGCAGGTCGGCCACGGAGCCTCATCTTAGCTGGGTGGAGCTGGGCCAGAAGGCACAGTGTAATGTCGTAGATGGGTTCACTTGCCACAATGAAGACCAGTTTGGAAGCGGACCATTTGAACGCTGTTACGACTATGAAATCCGCGTCTATTGTTGCCTGCCAATC
>VMDO01024956.1:17530-29039 GCA_007922755.1 Pedetes capensis | reverse complement strand
GGGTGCAATGTTCCCAATAGAGCTCAGTGTGGCAGTACTTCCACACAATCCGCAGTAACCATCGGTCTTATTGGGTCCATATAGCCAAGCTCTTCATAACAATCTGGATTTAATTGGGGCCCCGAGTGCCCAAAGAGACTGTTCCACGAAACACTCCGCGACTACTGTACTGTTCGAGAGGCAGTGGAACCTGTGGTGTCTTCCCTGAAGTTCTCCCTGTCCCACGTAGATCGGGCGCCAATTCCCCAAATCAGAGATTTCGTCCCCACAGCCTTGTCGTGTGCTTAGGTCGCACTCGGAACTTCTCTGCCAGCAGCGAGCTGTGCCGCCAGTTTCCGCCAAAAAGGAGCTCCCCCGGCCTCGCGTGACTTAGCCGCCTCCGCAAGCCCCAGACCTCTCCGCAGCACAGTGGGGTGATTTGCGCTCACCTCTGATTTGTCTGGGATCCGGGTATATGTGTGCCCAAATTTCTGTGGAGTTCATGACCGTAGGCCTGACCCGCCGCAACAGAAGGGAGGGAGCCGCGTCTCAGCTCTAGACACGGATCGCTGGCACCGGCTTCCCCGTTCGCTCCGTGGCTGCTATGGAGGGCGTTTGTGTGCCCCCTCACAGTGACTCACCTAGGAACTGCCGTCTGTGTCCTGTAGGCGTGGTGAGAGTGTGCTGCCAAGGTTGCACTCCGTGTTGGGTCCGGGCCTGTGGGTGCGTGTGCGCAAAATCCCTTCCAAGTCTCTGGGATTCTATCCGCTCCCTGTGTGATGGCGAAATGGCGGCGGTCCCTCTGCTGGCCACTGTGTAGCTCCTCTGAAGCCTAATCCTTGATTTCAGTGTACGCCTAGTTTCATTCTCTATCTCTCAAACTAAATTATCTCTGTTTCTATTTATTCAATTTGATTTTTAAACCTCTAATCGAGGCTTCTTATTGTTCCGGAACAGAAGGTGTGTGTTATCTGTCCGCCATCTTGACTCCGCCCCCCCGCCTATGGGTTTGAGATTAAGAGTGAGTCTGAAAGGATATGACAGACGCCATGGTATGAGTTGTGGTTCTAGAAAGTGTAAAAATATACATTGAAATACTTAACTATTTGTATTCTGTGACACACTAAGTTTACTTCTATCATACTTAGTATAAATATACAAAGAAAATAACCAAGCATATACATGGGCATGACTGCAACAATATATAAGAACAAAACATGTTACTTTCAACAATAAAGCATTGAGTGAATAAATTATGATGATTCCACTCTGTTGAATATTAATGAAGCTGTTAAAAATCATGCTGTAAACTTGGTGTGATGGCACATACTTGCAATTCCGATAACTTGGGAGGGTGAGGCAAGAGGATCATAAGTTTGAGGCCAGAGGCAGCTTGTATAACTTAATGAGATCGTGTCTCAAAAAAAGCAAAAACGGTGCAGCTCAGAGGGAGAACACTTGCAAAGCATGTTTAACCCCAGTACTGAAAAAATGTCATGCTTTAAGCCAGTTACCATTATGCACATCTATAATTCCAGTGACTCAGTTGTCTCAGGCAGGAGGATCACATGTTCAAGGCCTGAAGCAGCTTGTACAATTTAGTGAGACACTGTCTAAAAATAAAAAATAAATAAAAATAAAAAGGGGCTGGGGGGGAATGCCGCTCAGTGGTCAAGCATTTGCCTAGTATGTGTGAGGTCCTGGATTTAACCTCCAACACTGAAGAAAATATCATGTTGTAGAGGATGACAGGAGGAAATGTTCATTATAGTCTCAAGTGAAAAAAGTCACTGGTAAGTTTGTACATGTTGATTCCGTGTGTGTACATTTATATGCATGCACAAACAAACACATAACTAGAAAAAATAGGTACCCCAGTATTCTAGTTCTGTTTAGATTTGAAGGTAGGATTCTGGATAATTTTCATTGCCATTCTTTGTGCTTTTCTAAATTTTCTTTTCTTATGAATCATTTTGGCAATTAGAAAAAAATTACCTGAAGACCAAGATAGAATTTACTAATATATGAGACATTCTGAGATGTGTAGTCAATTGCCTGAAATTCAAGTTTTCCTCTGATACTGTAGTGTGATTATATGAATGTAAACAATGTATTAACTTAGTTGTTTTGTTAGGTGCTGTTAGGTTGGATCTGACTCATAGCTACCCTAAGTGGGATAGAGTGAAACACTGCCCAACACTGTGCCGTTCATACATTGTTTGAGACCATTGTTGCAGCAACTATGTTTCTTCTAATTTTAAGTCATGCCACATCAGCTAAAGGAGGTTCCAAAGGCTTTACTGCATCCTCGTCATTAAGGTCAACTATACTTTGAGGAGTTAACTCTTCCCCAGTCATTCCTTGAATGCCTTCCAGCCTGGGGGACTCATTTTGTAGCACCATATTTAACAGTGCTTCTCTGCTATTCATAGGGTTTTCAATGGCTAATTGTTTCAGAAGTGGGCCTCTGGATGGGTTCTTTACTGATTATTCCCTTTTAATAATTTACTGTTTACTTTTAATAATTTACTTTTAATAATTTACTTTAATAATTACTTTTAATAATTTACTTTTAATAATTTACATTCTAGGTGACTTAATTAAATGGTAAAGGAGAATGTCTGAACATACCAACATATCAAATGCAAACATGCTTATCTCTTGCTATGGACATCATGCCACCTCCATCATAAATACAGCAAGAGCATGTCTGAATAAGTACCATTGGAAATCCTCAATGACATTTTGAAAGACATATTTCCATGGATAATTTTTAGGTAAGGAGCCCCAAACCCATAAACTCAACAGACCTTTATTAGGACAAGCTGCTGGGGCTATCTCTAGCAAAGGAAAGAGCAGCCACTGGAGGAGGAAGGGGCAAGGCTTTTATGGGCTCTAGGTAGGAAGGGGGCTGAGATTTAGCTCAGTTGGTAGAATGCTGCTTTGCAGTCTCTGAAGTCCTGAGTTCAATTCCCAGCACTGCAAAAATGGAAGAAGGACATGGCAATCCACTCCCAGGGCAATCCTGAAACAGCCGTTGAAAACCCCATGAGGGTCACTATGAGTCAGACCTGACTCCATGGGACCTCATAGCAACAAGGTGGTAGGGGGAAGGGGTGATTGATGTGTCACATCAGGATAGGTAGGAAGTGGGTGCATGGAGGGTTCTGATAGGCTGGAAGAGTCAAGTTTTGGCAGGCTCTTTAGGACTGGGGGATAGTGGGTAGAAGAAGGCACCACCTTATAGGGAGGAGCCATTTTATAACAGGTCCCGCCTAACAGAAACAAAAGCGGGGGGGGGGGGGGTGACATCACACTAGTTGTCAGGAGAAGGAAGACCTGGGTCTCCAAGGTAACCAGGATGGGTACCTGCCCTCTAGGAGCACAAAGCCCTGCCATGGGGTGCACTCACAGAGCCATGCTCTGGCTCTGGGAGGCACCAAAGACTCCAGCCCAGTGCGTGCCTAGGGCTCTGCAGGGTGTGGGGTGACTCTCTGGAAGTCTCCTGGCAGTTCTCTCAGAGAGGAGGAGAAGCCCTGTACCTGCCTAACAATAAGTCTGGTTGGTAGTCCCAAAGATATCCATGTTTTGGAATCTATGAATAATATGCAGCATAAAAGGACTTTGCAGATAGTTTTAAGTGAAGGATCTTGAGATGGGGTTTTTAATCCTGTATATTTTTTTGATGGGATCTCAATATAATTACAAGTATCATTACAAGATAGAGGTGGAAAGAAAGCTTACTACAGAGAATGGGATGTGATAGAAGCAGAGAGAGAATTTTGAAGAGGCTGTGTTGCTGGCTTTGAAGATGGAGGAATTGGTCAACAGCTAAGGAATGCAGCTTTAGAAGCTGGAAAAGGCAAGGAAAGAGATTCACCCATCAAACATCCAGAGGGAGCAGTGCTCTGCTGACACCTTGATTTAAGCCAAATGAAACTGATTTCACACTCTGGCCTCTAGGACTATAAAAGAATAACTTTTTGTTGTTTTAAGCCACTGAATCTGTAATAATTTCACAATCATCAGAAGTCAATACAATAAGATTGTCATATATTTATAACATATTCCACTATTCAGTGGAGCTCTTTGGGGCATTTGTATAATTCTTTCCTTATTATCTTTTCATTCTAAAATAGCAAATCCCTAAGAACTGGTCTTCATTACCCTTTTTTAAAAAAATTTTTATTTTCTTTCTCTGTAAGGAAGATTCACTTGGACTTTAACTCTGCAACTATGGTCCTTTGCAATTTCTGTATTCATAAGTATAAGACTCTACAAGTAGGCAGAGATCAAGAGTCAGAATATAGTCTTCCAAGAGTTTAATTAATTTATGTTTGTAGTATTTGGGAGTTGAACCCAGGCCATTGCATATACTTTGCAAGTGCTCTTCCACTAGGCTGCACCCCTAGTCCATTTTTAATTTTTCTTTTTTTTAAATTTTGAGACAAGTCTTGCTAAGTTACACAGGCTGCCTCTGGCCTCAAATTGTGATCCTCCTGCCTCAGCTTCCCAAGTCACTAGGATTACAGGCATGTGCCACCATGCCTGAAGTATAGGAAAAGTATAAGAATTATATTTAAAATAAAGAGATTGGACTACATAACCCTTTGGCTTTTGCAGGTGTGTTATTGAATGGAGGGTCTAAAAGCAGTCTTATTTATTTATTTACTTACTTACTTATTTATTTATTTATTTTTGTGGTACTGGGGGTTTGAACCCAGGTCCTTGTGCATACTTTGCAAATTTTCTACCACTGAGCACAGCACCCATCCTGGCTTAAATGTCTGTTTTGTATACGATGCTATTGAGGATCACTTTTGATTTCTCATAGTCTTTCTCTCATATAGTATTTTTGAGAGCATTATATTATAAACAACTATATACCGAGCATTGGGCAGGGATTTAGCTCAGTTGGTACAGCACAGCTCTGCAGTCTCTGAGGTCCTGGTTTCAACTTCCAGCACCTCAAAAATGAGAGAAAGATGTGGCAATCCACTCCCGAGGCAATCCTGAAAGAATCAGCCATTGAAAACCCTATAAGGGTCACTATAAGTCGGACACAACTCGAGAGCTCTTACCAACAACAACATATACCTAGCTTCTGATCAATGAAAGCATTATTTTATAATACTTTGTTTTATTCCTCTAGTTGTCAGTTTTATGATTTGATACTAAGAAATACTGAAATCTTGGAAATCACAGACAGTGGACATATAATTTGGACAGATCAATAGTTTTGTTTGGGGCATTTCCATAATATGATTTAAGTGAGCCTGATTTACCTTCATATTTAACTGTATTACTCCTTTTCTTTGAAGTCAAATGTCTTAGAAGAGTAGTCTGTTTACACTGGGTCTCTGTTTCCTCATCTTCATGCATTCTTTAACTCAGGGGTCCCCAACTCTCTCTACCCACATAGCAGATGAGTGGCAGGTAAAGCTTCATCTGTATTTACACTGGCTCCCCATCTCTCGAACTACTGCCTATGTTCTGCCTCCTATCAGGATCAGTAGCAGCATTAGATTGTCTTCCCTGAAACTTCCCTGCAACTAGTCCCTGATGTCCAAAAGGTTGGGGGCTGCTGCTTTAACTCACTAAAATGAATTTATGTTTTGTCTATCTTTATTCCTTTGGTAGTTTGGACAGTTGCTACATTGTAGCAGTTCCATAAACCTTTTTAAGTTAATAAAGTTTCTCATTGTTCATTTTCCTGCAAGGGAAGAATTCCTTCAAAAATCTCCAAGTACCCTTTGTTTCTTGTGGAAGAGCATCAGCATTATCTTTAATGAGAATAAAAACAGGAAACAGAGCTTTCCATAGGTTCCAACCTCAAATTCTTATCAACAGTATGGAAAGAGGTAGTACTTGAAAGGCACAGGTGCCAGTCACTTCCTTACATTTTCTTTACTCTCTCCTTGGATGTAGACAGGATCTGGATGCAGAGGTCAGAGTGCCACCTCCTTGGGTTACAGGATCATGGTGTGCTTTCCTTCACCAAACATTGCTTCAGTGCTCTTACTTGGGTTTTACTGAGATACTTCATGATAATGTGAAACCTGGTACATTTTCTACATGCATATTTTTGAAAACATTGTGTCCCTATACAAAAGCCTTTCAAGGGGAATTTATTTTGAAGAAAAAAATGTTTAATGCTTCATTTTGTCCTCTGAGGAATTCTTTGATTTTATTGCTTTTTTGGTTTGTTTTGCCACTAAAAGCAATATAATTTACTCCATTTTTTGCTTAGGCTACTAGGAAGTTTAATACTAAAAATATAGATTACTTTATTTTAGCAGCTACTTATGTTTTATAGCCAAAATCTGGGATTATGAAGAAGCTTCATTCTGCACAGCAGTGCTCGTCAGTTCTTTATGGATAGGGGGAGCACTGGCGAGTCAGGTGGCAACATGTTCCTTCCAGGGGAGAGAGCTATGATAGACTATCTCCTCTGTTCCAGCCTCTGGGAGCATGGAGGGGTAGGATGTATGTATGCATTTGTTTGCCACAGCCTGGGCAATCTGCTTGTTAACCTCAGTTAGAGTTTCTTGCTCAAAGTTCTTAAAATTTCTTTTTTAGCATTGTAATCCGTGTAATTTTAAAAAATCAATTTCCAAAGGCAATTTGTTTCCTGACAGACTTCAGAGTGACAAAATCAACTTTCTCCGAACTCTGGCTAACATTTGAAACAGGGGAAGCATTCTTTTCACAAAGTGGTACTAAGAAGTTTAACTAACAAGCCCCCCACCACCTCTCTCTCTCTCTCATTCTCTCTCTCACATATACTTGAAATTTACTAAGTGCATGTAGATATTGATAATATCTAAGAGTCCTCAGACTGCACAATCTATTGACACCATCACATCATTATCAGTAACTTAATTTCTTTTCCTGAGAAGCAAGGAGTTCAAGTGCAGGATTCTTTTCCTTGTATCTTCCAATCCCTTTAAATTTCCCAGGATTGGAGAATATAGATTACCTTGTAGGGGAATTCCTTTTCCTCTCAGTTTGGGTCAAACCAATTGCACTCTTTGCCACTGAGTGTTTATGACACGCCAAGCCTTGCTCTATGTGCCAGGAATTCAATACTAAAGGCTGATGACCATTGTCCTCACAGATCTCTGGGTTTACATCCAAGAGTTAGCCTCCTTGAGCCAGATGTCTTACTCTTTTGTCTTCTGGAAGCCATGCTGGTAAGTAGGTGTTTCTATGGAAGAGAGGATCCCATGTCACAAATGCTGTCCCTACTGTCCCTGGGTTGGAAAGTTATCATCTCTTACCTTTCTTGTCTCTCATCCTGGTAGCCACCTATTTTGATTTGAAGGAATATTTGGTTCCTCCATTCTGTTTAGTTGTTAATATGTTCATTCAACCAAATAGCACTCCTCTCTCCCTCTCCAATTCCAACCATGCATTTGTTGTTGTTGTTAGGTGTCCTTGAGTCAGTGTCCGACTCATGGCAACCCTACATACAACAGGTGAAACACTATTGTCAGGGCATCTCTGCTATTCATAGGGTTTTCAATGACAGATTCATTTTTGGGAGTGGGTTGCCAGGTCTTTCTTCCATGCCTACAGCACCTGGTGTTCCCAGGTGATCTCCCATTCAAGTACTAACCAGGCCCGACCCTGCTTAGCTTCCGAGATCTGACCGGATAGGATGCCATAGTAGTATGGCTGCACGTGTAAAGTTGCTAGAAATGAATAATCTATTTAGCATAAACCTCCTATGTTTACACTGATGTCTTCTCTGGTCTTTGCTTTTCCTTTATCTTCTATCTTCTTTCCTTAGTCTTCATTTTTTTCTTTCTTTTCCCTTTTACTACTTGCTAAGCCTAAGCAATGTCCTTGCCAATGGACTAGATTTACATCCTTTATAAAATTAAGCGGGCTTTAGCAGAGTATTCATTTTTGGTGTTTCCCTCAGTTGCTGACTGATTTTGTCCCTACAGAGAAACTGTAGAACTTGTTGCCCTACATGATGATGACAACTTTTATTTAAAATGATATAGTCAGAGCTAATTAACACTGCTGATGGCTATAGGCATTTTTCTTTTCATGGCAATTACGCTGAACTTGGACAATGTAGCAGCTGGTTGAAGCCAGGAGGCTATTAGAAAATAAAAAAGTAACAAAAAATGTGACTCATTAAAACATTTTAAACCAAAAATTTAATAAAAAATCCCTTAACTTCTCATTAAACTTTGATATTGCATTCCCTCAGGCTTAAGAACTTGCTCTATTCTAAATCTCTGCTGAAACAGTTTCTGAAGTATGTTTCATGCAACTGGGGATTGCTGTCTAAAAGGGATATTTAAGCTACCACACTTTTTTGGAGAGTTAGCCACCCAAATCAGAGAAGGACATGGCAATCCACTCCAGAGGCAATCCCAAAACAATCAGCCATTGAAAACCCTATAAGCATTGCTATGAGTCGGAGACAACTTGATGGCACCTAATAAAAACACAAGCCACCCAAAGGGTCATTTTTTTCCATTCCTGGATGAAAAATGTGGGAACAAACAAAACAGATCATTTAGTCTTTGAATTGCTGAGATTCTCCCAGTCTTGACCAGGTGAGTCCTGGCTGTTGGGGGCACAAAACCTTCCCACACTCCAGTCGAAACAGAGAGAGAATTGTAGAAGCCTGCACATTTAAACTCTGCAGGTTAGTACCCTTGGATGAAGTCCACAACAATTATTTAAAATACCACTGGGAGATCCTGCATGTTGGCTCCCATAACCTTTGCCAGAGTGGCCCAGGAATCTGTCCAGTTCATTACTACTTCTTCAAAATGAAGCTGGCTATCAGGGTCAAGTGTGCAGTGAGGTCTCTTGGTGAATCATCATTCAAGACCAGAGCAGCGGTTTGTTCACTCAGCCTTCTGAAGTCCAAAGTTTTACTTTGTTTCTTGCAACTTTTAAATGAAGCTTCCGAGTTTCACCCCTTCCTTTCTCTTTGAGTCTTTCACAGTTGGGCATTTCAGTGAAGTCTGAAGCTGAAAGTATAAGCATCTCTTGTTGTAGGAGCAAATAAGTTTCAACAAGTAACTTTAAGTTTCAAGTGCCAATTTGGGCAGTTGTCCCTTCTTGCTAACAGCTCTGGCTTCAGTGCACCCTCTACCCGCTTCCCCAATGTCTTCACAGTTGTAGAATTGTAGAGAAATGTTGAAAGCAAAGTGGTCTGGGTTTATGTCTTCAGGAAGGGCCAAGCCTCACTCCGCTGTGACCCCGACAGCACCTTTGAGGAACAGTCACTCCCCAAGGTGATTTTCAGAAGCAGTACAGATGAGGAACAATAGTGCAAAGGAAATCATGTACTTTTGAGACTTTTCCATTCCCCTCCTAAGACCGTTCCCATCTTCCCATCTCACTTTCCTTCACCCTTAATGCCAATGTCTTCTGGATAATTGGAGCTGGTCGTTGTCCATTTGATCAGGCTCTCCCTCTCTTCTTGTCACTGCGGCTCTAATTTTTACATGTTAGTGTGTATAAGAATCAGCTGGAGTGCTTTTTAAGAAATCAAGGATGAAGGTCACCTCAAGAAGAGGTGGGTGTGTGGAGGGGAAGAAGGCAGGAAGAAAAAATTATTTTGAAAATGACACTGCAGTTGATAGTACAGTTGGGTGACTTCTTGTAATGGTTACACAGGCTGCAGGTGTGCTGAAACTAGATAGAACTGTGTGCACACAGGAAAGCACACATACAGTATATACATAATGATGAAAATGAATAAGCTTTCCAGATTGTACCAATGTGAACTTACTGGTTTTGATGTTGAACTGTTGTTAAGAGATTACCAATGAGATAGGCTGGGGAAGGGATCACAAGGTTTGCTTATATGTTTATTTTCTTTTGCAATCTTTCATGAATTTATAATTACATTTAAGAAAAAAAAGAAAGAAAGGAAAGGAAAGAAAATATTTAGGGCAGGTCCAGAATCAAGGGAAGAGTATTTTATCTATAGTTTATTTATTTTTTATTTGAAACATTTGATATTCATAATTTTCTGTAATAATTTGTAAGGCATCATTTACATGACAGAAACAGGTCTCTTCCCCTGTTGACAGTTTTGAAAATGTACAGTTTATGCTAGGAACTCAGCTCTATATCTTTGCAATATATATTTATATTTTAGACATAGCTGTTCCAGATCTACAGGAACTTTGAGTAAAAACTCAATATCAACTTTGCCTGCAGCTGGAGCACCATGGTACCTGATCCTGTCAGATCTCTGAAGCTAAGCAGGCTCGGGCCTGGTTAGTACTTGCATGGGAGACCACCTGGGAACACCAGGTGCTGTAGGCTTAGGAGAAGGACCTGGCAACCCACTCCCTAAAGTCAATCCACGGTTGAAACTCCTATGAATAGCAGAGAAGCCCTCACAATAGTGTTTCGTCTGTTGTATGCAGGGTCACTATGAGTCAGACACCAACTCCAGGGCATCTAACAATAATGGATAGGCAGGAGCATGGAGAAACTCTAGTGTTGACTTCATTGTGTTTGGGGGCTGGCTATAATTTGTGACTTGTATATGTTCCTCATTCTCAAGTCACTAATTCTTATCAGTGCATGGTAAAACATGGCAAGAAGAATATTTACAAGGGTGAGAACACCAGGAATTAAAATTCATGGTGGCAGCAGGGTTCATTTGTGAAGACCATTTAATAAACATCCTCAGTAAGTCATCTCAGATCATCTAAATCCATTTGACATACAGATTTGTGAATTAAATAAGTGCTCACACTGTATGCAGCAGAGACTTAATGGTTGCTTGTTATACAGCATTGATATGGTTATAGAATCTATTTTTATTTCAATATTCATTTCTGCTATCTCAATTAAACAAAGAAGATAAAAGTGTAACTTACATTTATCTGCATCTGCTGTGATTCTTAATAGCATGCATAGAATATTATATCACGAAAGAAATATTGGTTGCTGGGCACCTTGGCCGCATGCCTATCATCCCGGTGACTTGGGGAAGCTGAAACAGGAGGGATGTGTGTTTAAGGAAAGAAGCAACCTGTGCAATTTAGTAAGACCTGGTCTCAAATTAAAAAATAATTATAAAATAGGGGATATAGGGTGCAGCTCAGTTGTAGAGCATTTGCCTAGCATTTGTGAGGTCTTGGGTTCAACTCTCTAGTACCACACACACACACATACACACACACACACACACACACACACACGAATATAGATTGATTTCTGAATGTTGATAGTTACCAAGTTCAAGATTATTTTAATGGAAATATCCCCTAGTCCTTACCTCATGTGAAATCAGTAATGACAAAAATTTTTAATCAAGAGGTAGCGATGAATCTTGTTTATGAAGCTTTGGAGCACCCCTGGCAAAGTACATTAGCACATAGGATAAATTTGTTCTATAAATAATGTCCTATTTTTTTCTGATTAATTGATATAGTTTGTGAATATTTTTCAAAGAAGAGAATATTTAAACCAATGTAGTTTTATTTATTTCTTGGAAATCACAGCATGGTCAAATGATATCAAGTTTTAATGATAT
>VMDO01024956.1:0-17430 GCA_007922755.1 Pedetes capensis | reverse complement strand
AAATCTTAAATATACATCTGAAAATACACAAAATGAGGATATCCATTAAACCATTGCTCCCATCAGGAAACACATTACCACCAGAGCAGAAACTCCCATTGGTCCTCTGTCTAGTCATTTATTCCTCTCCAAACGTATCACTTTCCCAAATTCTAAGCCCACAATTAGATTTGCACATATTTTTGATTTTTTTTTTTTTTTGTGGTACTGGGAGTTTAACCCAGGACCTTGCCCTTGCATACTTTGCAACTGCTGGACCACTGAGCTGCACACCCAGCCCATTTTTTACTTTTTGAGACAGGGTCTCACTAAATTATGCAGACTTCTTCTGGTCTCGAACTTGCGGTCCTTCTGCCTCCGCCTCCCGAGTTGCCTTCTGATTACAGGCGTGCACCACCATGCCTGGCTTATTTTTGAACTTTGTATGAATAGAATCCTACAATATATGCTCTTTTTGTTTGTTATTTTGATAAGTCATATGTGGAAGATTCATCCATATGGTTGTGCATGTTGTTGTTAGGTGCCCATCGAGTCGGTGTCCGACTCATAGAGACCCTATGTACAACAGGCGAAACACTACTGTTTGTGCTTGTCTGCTATTCATAGGGTTTTCAATGGCAGATTGATTTTTATGGAAGTGGCTTTGCTGGGTCCTTCTCCCAACCCTACAGTATCTGGTGTTCCCAGGTTGTCTCCAGTCCAAGTACTAATTCAGGCCCGACCCTGTTTAGCTTCCATGATCTGATGGGATTGGATGTCACAGTGCTGCTGCTGCAGGCTTGGTTGTGCACAGCCAACTTCATTATTACATAATATTTTCATATGAATATGCCACTGCTTATTTATCTATTCTATTTCTGTTGGGCACTTTTGGTTTTAATAGAATCTGGAACAACTATAAATAGTACTGATAGGAACATTCACATATGTATATTTGGTAAAAGTATTTATGAATTTCTAAGGGACATATACCTCATGTATCTGTCAGCTTGTTGTGGGGGCTTGCATATTTCTGTGGTGCTGAATGCTAGGCCACTGGTTTTCTGATACCAGCAGGGCCACCCATGGTAGACAAGTTTTGGCCGAACTTCCAGACTAAGACAAATAAGGGAGAAGGACCAGGCAACCCCCTCCCAAAACAATTAGCTATTGAAAACTCTATGAGTAGTAGAGAAGCACTGTCATATAGTTCTGGAAAATGAGCTCCCCAGGCTGATAAGCATTCAAGAGATGACTGGGAAAGAGTTGCTATCTCAAAGTAGAGTTGACTTTAAAGATGGGAATAGTGTAAAGCCCCTGGGACCTCCTTTTGCTGATGTGGCATGACTCAAAATAACAAGAGATGCAGTGGCTGCAATAATGAGCTCAAACAAAAAGGTCATGTGTATGGCACAGTGTTGGGTGGCATTTCATTCTGTTGTAGTAAGAGTCATTATCAGTTGAACCTGACTTAGTAGTACCTAACAACAACAATAACATGGAACATATACCCAGGGTTGTGATGATGAATTTGAAGAGTATATCCAGCACTCATAGGCATTACAAATGGTTTTCCCAATTTACACTCCCAATGGCAGTCTATCAGTTCACTATATTCTACTATATTCTAGCTGATCCTTGTTATTATTAATCTATTTAATTTAAGTCTTTCTGGTTGGTGTGTCCCAATGGTATCTTGTGGTGTTTTTCCTGAAGAAAACTGAAAAACTTTTCATATACTTAATGACCATTTGCATATTTTCTTTGGTCAAATGCAGATTTGGGCACTGTTGGTGCTCAGTCCATAAGCCCTCAGTCCTGCTTATTGTTTGTATTCATTTTCCCTCCATAGTTTCCTGGGTGCAGCTGCTTCTGATACTTTTACGCACATCTCAATTACTTCCAAGGACTGACCTTGGGTCCTGAAATTTGCTTTTATAGTTTGCTGCCTTAGAGGTTTTCCTTAATTTTTTTGGAAGATTTTGGCAGACTATGTTTCCCTTATAAAAAGAGTTGGGAAGTATGTCCTCTCTTTCTAACTGTACAGAAGAGTTTGTATAATATTGTCATTTGTAGTTGATGAAAATTCATATAAAATTGCTCTCTTTTCATCTTGAGTTATGATTTTTTCCCGTATCAGCCTATTACCAATTATCATAATTCTTAAATTGGGGTCTCTGTACCCCTAAGGGGATGTGGCAGGGTGCCTAAGAGTTAGTGAAACTACAGTGTCAACAAACATATCACATGCCTTACTAATTCATGTAAAGACTCATAAAATTATTTTTAAATCAAATAGGAATGTTTTGTGAACTAGGCAGCAAGATTCATATGTTTTTTAAAGATAAAACTTCAAAGCCAGGCACTGGTACATGCATGTAATCCCAGCAACTTGGGAGGTGGAGGCAAGAGGATTGCAAGTTTGAGGCCATAGGCAGACAGCACAATTTAGGGAGAGCCTGTCTCAAGATGAAAGACTAAAAAATAAACTAGAGCTGTGGCTGAGTGGTGGAGTGCTTGCAAAGCATGCATGAGGCCTTCCCTGGGTTCAAACCCCCAGTATCTCAATAATAAATAAACATATAAGTAAATAAATAAATATAAATAAAAATGAATAGATAAAACTTCATGTCATATCTAGCTATATCTCTGCTCCTCTCTGGATTATGCATACTTTCTGTTACATTAAGAGCACTTTGGCATAGGAATTTGAAAGAGCAATGAAATAATGTTTTCCATATCAACAGGATGATATCATGATAGAGTAGAAAGAATGTGTCTTTTGGAATAAAAAGAATTGTGAGTACAAATTTTAGATCTCTTTCTAGCTATATTATCTTGAGCAAATCATTCATTCATTTATTCATTCATTTTAGTTTAAACAACTATAAATTAGAAATAGTACAGAATAATTGTAACACATGTACATGAGCAGGAATAAAGGCTACTTCTGATTAGTTTCACTAAAGCTTGGCAGCAAAGTAGCAAACACTTTGTTATGGAACCTGTGCCAGGGATAAAAATGGTAAACAGAGACAGAACCAGGAGGAAATGAATCTAGAACCCCTGGTGTATCCATCAGTTTTCTCATCACTGTGACAAAATGCCTGACAGACAACTTAGAGGAGAAAAATTTCGTTAGGCTCATGATTTCAGAGGTTTTGGTATGGCTGTTGGCTCAATTATTTTTGGGCTGTGGTGATGCCAAATATCATGGAGGAAGGACATAGAGAGAAAATTGCTTATTTCATGGCAGCCAAGGTGTAGAAAGCTAAACTAGAAGATGCTAGGGCAAGATCTAGCCCCTGATGGCACACCCCCATTGACCTACTTCCTCCAGCTATGCCCTATGTACTGGAGCTTCCAGCACTTCCCCAAGTAGTACCATTAGCTGGGACCCAAGCCTTCAACGCATGAGTCTGTGAAGGATATTTCATATTTATACCATCACACCTGGTTAGGGTTAAAGTCACAGGGGACAGAGGTGATGATATGGTTAAAGGTAAATTATGAGTCATGAGCACAAGTCTTCTCTTTATTGCTGAGACCTCTTATGCATATGCTTTCCTGCCAGTTCTCAAATTTTGACTGTGTCCAAGACACATTAATTTGTCTCTTTGAACCTCAGCAGAATTTACCCGTCTAAGCACTTGCTTACAGAATAAACTATTTACAAATATAATCTTGTTCTGCAAAGGAGGATATAAGTTCCTCCAGGAAGAGGAAATCCCCTTAATATCTAACATAATATAAATCATACATACTAGAAACTGAAAATGTCTTATTGATTGAGGAATATCTGAAAGGTATGAACCAAATTGAAACATGATATAAACTTGATTATTCTACCAGTAGCAAGTACTTGTTCAATGGTCAAGAGTTTATTCAAAGAAATGTGCTACTTTTTAAATAAGATGTAGCTTAAGATATTTTTCTTTGTTGGTTTGAAAGAACTGTGCTTCCCAAGTTGGGGTGCTTATTCCCCCTTATCTTTCATGAATTCACTGATGCCATTGCAAGCAGCTTCTGTTGTCACAAGTTTAGAAGAGACCTTGCCACTAAATATAGATTATAAATAAATCAGTCGGTAGTTGTCTTCTTCTCCTCCTCCTCCTCCCCCCTCCTCCTTCTCCTCCCCCTCCTCCTCCTCCTCCTCCAACTACTACTACTACTACTACTACCACTTCTTCTTCTTCTTCTTCTTCTTCTTCTTCTTCTTCTTCTTCTTCTTCTTCTTCTTCTTCTTTCTTAAATGAAATTGTGCTGGGTGAGGTTGTGCTCTGCTCACTATAAATGAAATATTTGAACTGGTAGCCAGTCATTACCAGGAAGTGATTACTGTGTATATAGGCTGGCCAATGGGTAGCCCTCATGCTTATAACAAATTATCTCTTTTACTGATCTGCCAAAGTGTCTGAAATTGTGAAAGTTCTTTGGGACAATGGTGTGTGTTTTTAAAGTTTCCCTTCTGAACTTCAATGAACTTACTTGAATGAGAAACACATCAATATACTAGCATCTTATTTATTTATTTATGAATTTGAACAGCAGATTTTGAGACCCACAGATTTAATTTGCTTGGAGATTGAGACAGTGGTCTGATAAGTTTTGTATGGAATTTAAAGTAAAAAAAAGACTTCATGTGAAGGTCAAAATGAAGAAACTTGGAACCTGGATATTTTAGGATATAAAAAATGATGATAAGACAGAAAGCAAACCTAAAAAGACCATAGAAAGTTTAGGATTTTCTCTCCTTGACCATTTCTCTATGTTTAAATATGTCTCTAGCTTAGTAACTACATTTTTCTAAGAGCTTTTAAATTGAGAACTGGAAGAAGTCTACATGTTGCTTTAGTGGGAACTGCCTGTTAAAATATCTGTAGGGACTAGTCAGGTAGTACCTAAGAGTGATCTTGGTGAGAACAGTAGTGAACTGGGGAGAATAGACCCAAGAGAATATTTTTGCATAGCCCAGATTCATAGGGAACCAACAAGTTCCCAATGCCTACTTTCAATAATAATTACCTCATTTTGATGAATGAATTCAACTAAAATAGAATAGCCATAGGATTTTGTCTGAGCTGAAGGGAAAACTTCACCCAATATCCTACTCTTTAAAAGTCAACATGCACAATATTGGAGGCTAGAGCAGGAACTAGTAAATAGCTCCTTTTATTATTTTACTTCCTAAGCTAACTTACAGCACTTTTATTAATAGTCTACCACATAGACATCTCACACATGGTTTGGATTAGAGAACAAAGTAAAAGCATAAGATGTTATAATAAAGAAGAGAAAAATATCATTTTAGGTACTAATGCATTTGGAAGTATTAGATGTACCCAGATTTTTAAAGAAGGATGGCACCACGTGATATTTCTGGTTCTTTGAAGCTGCATTTGCAGCAGGTCTAGAAATACCTTTGTTGTGCTTTCCTGTAGGTATATGTGGCCTTGTCAACTTCTTTCTCTTTTTTTCCCTCAAGCAATCTATAGCAGACACATGGATATGTAACATCTATAAATGTTTAGTAATATAATTCAAAGCCTAACAGAGATTTTCAATGGAAAAATTGTTCTAGTGCAAAAACTTGCTTAAGTACTCTTTACTGTTGTTGTCTGCACTACTCTGTGTTGAACCAAGGGCCTCACAGATTCAGGGCCATTGCTCTACCATTGAGCTGCACCCCCAACCTCCTCCCTCATTTTTTAAAATTAATTTTGAGTCGTAGTCTCACTAAATTGTGCAGGCTGCATCTGGTCTCAGAATCCGCTTGCCTCAGCCTCCTTATTTGCTGAGATTACATGCATAAGCCATAGTGCCTGGCTTTGCCTAGGTGTTCTTAAGTGCTTCTGTAATTATTTCTATACTTTGAAATCCATTTGTCAGGTTCTCAGATTAGACACACTTACAATTGGAAAGCTCTTCCCATTCCATGATTTTATCTTTCTGTCTTTTTCTTTTTGATCAAGGATTAGTTTTTTTTCAAGATCTTATTTTAACATTACTGCTAAATTGCAAATATCTCTTCACAAAACTTTTCTTACAGTGACAGTTCATATGGATACTACAATGTTTAATATTATAAATAAAGAGCCATTCTTAATTTTAGTATGACAAAAAAAATTTTATAGTAATTCATCGTGATTCATTTTATTACTGGGGAGCAATGTGTTAGGGTGCTCTGTAGGAGGGGTCTGGGAAGTCATAGCAAACCTTAAGTCTTTGATCTCATTTATAAATGATTTTACAAGTGGACCTAGAATGGAATTTAGAAGATGGTATGGGTGGTAGGTATAGAAGGAGAGAGAAGGAAGCAGACTGGGGAGTTAGGTCGGCATGAGGAGAGGGGAGATAGGTAAGTTGATAGTTACACTCACTGGATATAGAAAACAGAAAACCAGAAAGGGGGCAGGTCCAACAGTGAAGACCCACTAACATCAGCATTTATGCATCTATGTTGGAGGTTAGGAATCATATAGGTTCATCAAATAAGCTGTGGAGATGTGGAGATGCTTGGGCATCTCCAAGCATCTGTGCAGACTGCAGACAGCTGTGGAGATCTGTAGACTTCTGTATGTCATTCTGATCATTGCTGTAAGCTGGATAATGGAAACATCTCTGGATACTGTGGATGAGACATTCCTGAGAACTGTGGACACTATAGACTTTGGACCCTGTGCTTAGAACAGAGACTTTTGTGGTTAAGTCTATATCTCACTAAGGGACAGATGTTCCTCCCCTCTCTTTGATCTTGTCTTCAGGTGTGTTGGGTTTCTCCCACCCTTCGGTTTAGGTTGGCCAGTATGGGCTGTAAAACTGGTTTTTCTCACAGGAGGGGTCCTGCTTCAACTGAGGGTCCCTTCCCTGACCCAGACATGAAGTCACCAGTGGCCTTCATATGCAAACAGAGTACTAGGTGCAGATTAGGTCATTTGCAAAGGTGCTAAATGTTAGAGACCATGGTATCTGAAACAGGGTATTATCTCCTAGCAACCAGGCCATTTGTAAAGATATTCTCTGTGGGGAAGCCCTGACCCATCAGACTAAGGCCTTTGTCTCAGAGGAAGTTTACATTGATATTCATATGTCAGGTGGCTGGGAAGCACATGGATGGGCTGGACTGTGAAGGGCTGTAGAGGCCTCTCTTCCCTTTCTTCTTGCCTGTTATATCCCTCTAACATTTTATATTTGCTTTCTTTATGTTTCAAATGTTTATGTATAAAGATCAAAAACTTCACAGGTTTTTAAAAATGATGTGCTAATATTACACTTTAGTGAATGAGGCCACAAGTGTGAGCTATGTGGTTGAATTAACCACCAGTTTCAGAGCATCATAAACTATCCTTCAGTGGATGATGACCTGGATTGAATTTTCAACTTTGTGCTTTAATTTTGCTGTACATGATTTTTTCTAATTTTGGTTCTAACCATTAATAAATTCCAAGAAGTGTTTCCTCAGAACTGAAGGCATCTGAATAAAAAATAGTCCTCTGATGAGGTAGAGGTGACATAAATGTTACTTGAGTTTCACAGGGAGCAGAGAGACACAGATCTGGGGATCTCGTAGCAAAATCCTGGTCCTTGTATCTGGCAAATAAATGAATTTATACCTGACATTAAAGTTATAATAGAAAGTATAGAATAGGTTTATTAAAGATACTACTCCATTAAGAAACAATTTCAGAGAAGGTTAGGGTTCCTGGAGAAGCTTAGGTAAACCTAGAAAGGAACTTAAAATAAACTGGGTTCCCTGAGTGAATCTGCATGAGGATATTTCTATTTCCCAAGGAAAGATAAAGTCAGAGAGGGCAGAGTTAAGAAGGCTTCTAGAGGGAAAAGTACCTTAGACTGACAGAGAAGATGGAGGGCCTGAGAGAGGGGAAAGGTACACATATAGTTGCTAGAGGAAGAAGGGAAGAGAAAAGGGCAAGAAGCAGAGAGGAAAGAAGGAAGAGAGAGTGCCTGGGCCTTTTTCTCCTAGTTTTACTCAAACTAGGGCATTCCTGGTGTGACAACAGCCCTGGGTGCCCTGCTGTCGGTGCCTAATGAGACATAAGCCTAGGGTCTCTGTTCTGTAAATGGCTCAATGGCTAGGGGTGGGACTCATTTGAGAATGTCCTTCCAATATCCTTAGAGACATATGTGGCTTCTTCATCATGGCGGAAAGGCAGGAGCCATTTTCCATCTCCTTTTCTTTCATATTGCATGGTAATGCCTAAGCTGACCTGCCTGTCACTGCTAAGCTGGGTAAATGGATTTTTTTTTTCCGGTGGTGTTGAGTATGGGAAGTGGTAGTACCATTTGGTACAGTGATTTTTCATGAAATCTCAGGGCTCTGCCAAAGGTAAAAGTGTGGTGTTATTAAAGTTCTTCAGATCTCTAGTTAACTTAGTGTTCAGACTTAGAATTCTGGTACTTAACAAACCCAGATGGGCTGAAGAGTCTCAAAAAGTTTAACATTTTATGACCTTCTGTAGTGGAAAGAGAATTGGACTAGAAGCCAGAATCAGTGGGTTCTAGTCTTGGCTCTGTCAGTGACCAGCTGTGTGATTTTAGAAAGTTAATTTTCTTCTATGAACCAGAATTTCCTTTATTATAAACTGATGGAGTTAGGCTAAGTGATTTCATAGCCCACTTCTAATCTCATTCTATGTTAAATAAGTGATCTCTGGGTTCAAATCATAGATGCATCTCCTACTAGCCAAACTCACTTGAATAAAATCATTTCTCTGCTCCTCACTTTTATTACTGGTGAAATGAATATGTAATAGCACAATATAAGCAATAAAACCATATACAGAGATTAACATGTAATTAATGGTCAATAAAGGATGACTCTTGTTATCATGAATCTGACTCATATGATCTGAATACAGACTGTGGCTGTGTTGTTGTTGTTGTTAGGTGCTGTCCAGTCAGTGTCCGACTTGTAATGAGCCTACATACAATAGGTGAAACACTATTGTCAGTGCTTCTCTGCTATTCATAGGGATTTTCAGTGGTGGATTGAATTTTGGGAGTGGGTTGCCAGATCCTTCTCTCAAACCTGCAGTATCTGGTGTTCCCAGGCAGTCTCCTATCCACGTACTAAGCAGGCCCCACCCTGCTTAGCTTCTGACATCTGAGGGGAATTGGACATCACAGTGCTCCAGCTGCAGATTGTAGCTGTTTTACAGTGGTTCAAATTATGGTTGTTTGACTTTACTGTGGTGGGAAAGTGATACACAGTCAGTAGAAAGCGTACTTCAAATTTTGAATTTTGATCTTTTCTTAGGCTACTGATACATAATACTGTATTCTTTCATGATGCTTGCTGAAACTGAAGATGATTTGAAACATTTACTGATGAAGATCAAAGAACAAAACCCTCTGTATGGATTGTGCCTCAACATCAAGAAAACAAAAATCCTTACAACTGAGTCAGTAAGCAACTTCATGATAAATGGAGAAAAGAGTGAGGTTGTCCAAGATTTTGCTTTACTTGGTTCTGCAATTGACACATGCAGAAGCAGCAGTCAAGAAATTAAAAGATGCATTGCATTGGGAAAAGCTGTTGCAAAACACATTTTTAAACGGTTGAAAAGTAAAGATGTCACATTGAAGAGGAAGGTGCACCTGACTCATGATAAGGTATTTTCAGTCACATTAAATGCTTGTGAAAGTTGAGTGTTGACTAAGAGAGACAGGAGAAGAATTGATGCTTTTGAATTATGGTGCTGGAGACAAATACTAATTATACCATGGACTACCAAAAGAACCAACAGATCTGTCCTAGAAGTTCAACTAGAGTGCTCCTTGGAAGCAAGGATGGATAGACTGCATCTTATGTATTTTGGACATGTTGTCAGGAGGGATCAATCCCTGGAGAAGGACATAATGTTTAGGAGAGTGGCAAGTCAATGAAAAAAAGGAAGACACTCAATTGGATGGATTGGTACAGTGACTGCAACAATGAGCTAAAACATAAAAAGAATCTTACATCTGTCACAATGTTGAGTTGTGTTTCATTCTGTTGTACATAGGGTTGCTATGAGTTGGACTGACTCGACAGCACTGAACAACAACAATAACTCTTTAATGAAGATCCCAACCATACACTGAATATAAATGTTGGTGACATACCTTATGGCTCTCAGGAAGAAGTTATGGAACCCACCATCAATCTCTGCTTCAGTGCTTGTTATCAGTCTGGATTTCTGTTGAAGGTATAGAGCAAATAGGCAAGGATAACACTGGAAGCATCTAGTTACATGGATATTTTATAAAATCAAATAATATAGAAAACTGTATAACAGAAAAGTTACAATCCCCTGTTCTATCCCACTCTGTTCAAAGCTGTACTTCCTGGAAGCAACTACTCCTTAACCTTTCTCTACTTATTTCGTCTAGAAGTTGCCCCATACTCTTGAAACCATACTACTACAAGTACAACTTAAAATACAGACTTTAAAAATTAGTTTTAAATTTGCCTCCTACTATATATAATGCAAGTTTTCCCATTTATGTATCACCCTACCTTGTTTATTGCACATATGTAATATATATTACATATATATGTATATATACATATATGCAATATGTATATTGCATATATATATACATATATGCAATATATGTGTATGTATATGTGTGTATATATATATATATAGAGAGAGAGAGAGAGAGAAAGAGAGAGAGAGAGAGAGAGAGAGAGAGAGAGAGAGAGAAAGGACCCAGCATCCCACTCCCAAAACAATCAGCCATCTAAAACTCTATCAATAGCAGAGAGGCACTGACATAGTGATAATACCAGGCATGGTATAGTGTTGGCAAATATTTCGTTCTGTTGTACATATGGTTGCTATGATTTGAACCCAATTCAATGGCACTGAACAATATATGCATATACGTATGTCTATATTGCTATTCTCTATTCCTTCCCTTCAACTTTTATCTAAATAACTTAATGTTTAATTTTTATTCTATCAACCATATAGACTTTTGTTCTTTATCCTGGAAGATGAAGTCATAGTTCCTCTACCTTTTCTTATCATTTCTATAAGGAGATTTATAAGGTATACAAGGTTAAGTTTGATGAATCTTGTGAATTGTCCATAGATTGATTTTTTTGTTGTTGTTTGTTTTTTTTTGCAGTACTGGGTGTTGAACCCAGGGCCTCGCACTTGCATGCTTTGCAAGTGCTGGACCACTGAGCTGCATACCCAGCCCATTTTTTTTTTTTTTTTTTTTTTTTTTTTTTTTTTTTTTTTTTTTTTTTTTTTTTTTTTTTTTTTTTTTTTTTTTTTTTTACTTTTTGAGACAGGGTCTCGCTAAATTACAAAGACTGCCTCTGGTCTTGAATTTGTGATCCTCCTGTTTCTGCCTCCCGAGTCACTGGGATGACAGGTGTGTGCCACTGCGCCCAGCCATAGATTGATTTTTAAAAGTTAAAAAGGAAAAAAAAATGTGCTGCTATCATTGAGAACTAAGCATTGTTCACTACACAGCCAAGTAGTTTATTATGATTACATATGCTTTCTCTACTCTTCTAATACCTCAGCACTTGTGGCTCAGAAAATATACCATGTGTAGTATTAAGTTCAAGTTTATCATTTTGGTATATAATTTACTATTTACTTAAACTCATTCTTCCATGTTATAGTTTCCTTTTTTTTTGGACCATGTCTTTCTTGTATAGTTATATATTTTTTTCCCTCCTGGAGTTCTGATTCCTTTGATTATTTTTTAGTTTTGACACCTACAGTAGTTTTCCAACTATATTGTATAGATGGGCTGGGATTTGGCTCAGCGGGTAGAGCGCTGTGCTGCAGTCTCTGAGGTCCTGAGTTCAATTCCCAGCACCGCAAAAATGGGAGAAGGGCTTGGCAATCCACTCCCAAGGCAATCCCGAAACAGTCAGCCATTGAAAATCCTATGAGGGTCGCTATGAGTCTGGTACAGACTCGACAGCACCTAACAACAACAACAACATTGTATAGATATCAGAAGGCTGATATTCCTTTCATCAGAGATGTGGTGATTATTATCAGGAAGGTGAGTTGGCAGGTTCGGAGGATCCAGGAGGCCTCGCTGGGAGACTTTCCATAGCTCTCTTCCCTGTACAGCAAATATTACCTCTGTTAGTTTGTGTTCAGCATATGAAAGAATTTATACAAGACACAAATTATAGTAGAAAATATAGTTGATTAAAGGTAGAGAATATAGACAGATATTAAGGATAATCAAGCTTCAGACGTGAAGGTTGATAGTAGTAAAGGGCTACTACTGCCTAGAGCTGAGGTTACGTGTGTCTTGTATAATGCAGTTTGGACCCTTTGGAAAGGAAAGAAACATTCCTGAGGTCTATGCCTGGAATGAGCTGATAGACTCTCCAACAGCTTCTAAGGAATGTGCCCCGAAGCAGATATTTCAAAAGGTTAGGACTCGAGATGGCTGTGATCTTGATAAGGGAGCAGACTCCATTGAACAATGTCCTTTTCACTTGATGGGGGCTGGTGAGTCTCACATAGTCCTTATCACCCTTAATGGCTAAATGCAGAGGTGGTTTTAGTCTTCTGTTTCCTCCTTATAAGGATGTTCTGACCATTAGATCAACGCATTTGTCTCAGAGGGAGCTCACCTTGATATTCATATCTCGGGAAGCATATGACTAGAAAGCAAATGGCTGGGAAATGAGTGGCTGAAGAGGTTCCTCAATCCTTTTCCTTCCTGCCTATCACCCTCTAACAGTGGTTATCTCTCAAACCATCACATCAAGAGAACAGTATGAAAACCTGGGACTGGAGTTTAGCTCTGCATTCTCTGAGGATCTGGGTTCAATTCCCAGCATGGCAAAAATGGGAGGACATAGCAAACCACTCCTGAAAAAATCCTGGAACAATCAGCCACTGAAAACCCTGTGAGGGTCACTATGAGATGGACATGATTTGATGGCACTTACCAACAAACAACAACCTGAAAACCTGATCTCCTAGTCCTCTGAAAACTAGATTTTGAAGAAGGTAGGGGTCTGGGCTTTAAACAGTCATCTGAGAACTGTGCTTGAATTCTGAGCTTCCCTCCCATCTCGTTACTATGAAAAAAAAAACATTGCCTTAACTACTGTGGGTACCATCCTCAATCTGCCTATCAAAGATGGTTTTATAATTTTTAGCCTCTCATTCTGAGAGGTTGGAGATGAAAATAAATTCCAGGGCACAGATGAAATGTTTGATATCAATGACAAGATGCTTAGAAGGTACTGTTAGTTCATGTGTAGTTCACTGTGTAGTTTTGTCAATAATTTTGTGTCGGGATTTCTGAACTCTAATTACTTTGGACAGAACTTTGGGAAGCATATTTACCTCTGATCTCTGAGATGTTTGAATCTTTCTAGAATGCCTAATGGGATGATCTCTGAGAAGCTGGGGATGAAGGAGACAAAGCTCACAGCTGGTTGACACTTAATTGCCACTTGATTTGAGGGATATTTGAACATCTTTGGAGCTTCCAGACAGTATGTGGTTCAGACTGATATGTTGTGGGATCACTGGAGACAGAAACACTGGCTATTTCCCTGCTTGAAGTGATGGCAGGTATGGAGGTGTGTGCATGGGCTTGAAGATATTCTAAAACTTTTCAAAATGTAAAGGCTAAGACAAGATCTGATCCTGCTGACCTTTAATTAAAAGCTTTTACACTTTTTCTCACTCAGTATGCCCTGTGATGTTCATTAGAAGTTTCAGCATGAGATTTCAGACATATCTGTCCTCTCTCTGAGGGAAGGTCCTTGCCTGCTTGCCTGACAGTGTCTTTTTTTTTTCACCAAATGACAATCTTTGGAAAGAATATATCCAGAATACTTGGGGAGAGTTTTAACACACTTACCAACCAAGTGGGCAGAAGCACAATGCTCCTATAGGGATAACAGATATTAGAGCCAGATCAATCTGTTGTGGGGCTCGCGCCTCCCGGTCCGGCCTGAAGGTTCGGACGGGCTGCGCCTCCGCGCACATAGATACTAAACACAATTCACTCGGGACCCTCAGGTGAGGGGCGCAGACTCCTGCGGCCCTCAGGACCCCAGCGGAGACTGGAGAAAGGAAAAGCCTCAGGCACTTTTGCCTTCCAGGGGCAAACACCTCTGTTGGTCGTCTCCGTGGTCATGAGGAGACAGCTGTTGCTTAGGTGGTCAGACGGAGAGCAGGTTCCTTTCCTTGTTGAGGATTGCAACGGGAGAGCATTATTTCCTCACCAAAGGTCCGGGGGAGAGCAGCGGGAGAGGCGCTTCCTCATCTGTGGTCCTGGCAGGAACAGGCGAGAAGGCGCAGAAAGGGATGCCAAAAAGGCCGTGCCAAAAAGGGTTGAGCTGCCGCAGCGCAGCTCTTTATGTAGTTCGCCCACGGAATGGCCTGAGCCAATCAGCTTTCAGTCCAATTGTCCAATCAGGAAGGGTTTTGTACAAATGTGCAACCAAGTTACTTTCATTTTCGCTAGATTTCTAACTTACAAACCAGATATTCAAACGCCATTTTCCTAGTTTGGGAGTTTTTGCCAATTTCCTCCCAATTTTTCCCTACATATCCCTCTTTTTCTTTTAATTTTTTTAATTTGATGGGCATGTTCTCTGAATAATTGTACCGTTATAGAATGTTTTAGGGTCTGATTATTTACATCGTATTTTACATTTTGAACTCTCCTGGTGACTATACATACAATTGTAATCATAAGGCATACAGCAATAATCATAACATATAACATAGCAGTTTTAAAAGTCTTTTAACAATTCCCTGGAGCAAGGCCAAGGCTGGTGAGTCTTGCCTTAGCCGATGTTGTCTAACTGGTACCCAAATTCCCTTTCTTACACATAAAACAAATAGATGTTCTTTTTTATAGTCCATACTCAGAGGTATTTACATAAGCATACAAATTACATTGTTTATAAAAGATTGACCCATCCATCTTGTTCCATTTTGTCTCCCCTCTTAACATTACATATAGGAGTCTTACACAAGTTCTTAATTTCATTCTAGCCTTTTTACCAGGATCTGAAGTGCTTACTGCCCAAGGAGGTCTAATTGTAGCCATCAACTTCCACAGGTGTACTTGTGGTGTCTTTTCTGTTACCTGGAGTGAAGGTGGGATTAGTTTGTAGTCCATAACATATTTTTAACAATGCAGGTGCCAATTATATGAGCCCTTTCACTAAACCTGTGTGTTCCCACCCCATTACTTTTTCTTGGGGACTTTCATGAACACCCTCACATTTTCTTTATGTAATTACTCTATTTATATGGGCTCTGATCCATGCCTTTTGGCATCCATGGCACCTCTTTGGCTTTCCTTGACCCAAATGATGGAACATATAACCTCTCCTCGCTTGACAATGGCCAGATCTTATTGACCACTGTCAAGCAGTGCCTTTCCTTTTTCCCTATATAGGCACATTTTCACTTCCCACATTATAGTTTCTGATGACTTTTACCTCCTCCTCTGGCTTTAGTGGGCCCCTTGGGTCGTTAAGGTCCCACTACCCATGGCACTTCATTGGTATAAACAGTTACCGGTGCGTTGTCCCAAGTGACCACCCTGTTGAGTGGTGGATTGGGTACATACGCTCGATACACACAGCTGTTATTTATGGCATCATTTACCTGTGTTACATTTACCTCTATTACCATAATTGGCTCTGCAGCTGTTGCCATTGGCATGGCAGATGTTGCCAATGGAGCACCATTATTAACAGTGTTAGGGTACCCTTTACAATTTTTGGCATTGCTCCCTTTTTTCTTTTTGTGGTCTCACCCAGCTTGTGGTATTTTCTGCTGTCGTTATTGCTTTTGGGTTCATTGTTTGAGCCGTCCTCAGTTTTACCACTCCCTCCGTCAGCCCTTACATTCTTCACGTCCCCTCTTCCGCGATAGTTCCCTGGGCGTTCAGAAGATCGTGGCTCACTGTCCAAGTCCTTGTCCTCTTTTTTGGTGTTACTACCCTCGGCGTCCTCTGCTCTCCGGACATTTCGCGCCGGGATCCAAATTGGCTTGTCCTCCCCCTGTGGGAAAACACATGCCAAACCTTGGCCTTGGGTTAGTAACATGTCAGGCCCCCTCCACTTTCCAGTGAGAGGGTCCTTCCACCAAACCAAAATTTCTGGTGGCCTTGACATCTGTCCCCAGTGTTTTTTCACTCTGGGCCTATTTTCATGTTTTTGAATATTAAGTACATTGATAGTTGTTAAGGCTTTACTAAGTATTACATTGGGTGAGTACAGCCCCTTCCTTCCCCCTTTTTCTTCTTCTAATTGTTGTTTTAAAGTTTATGGGCTCTTTCCATTATGGCCTGTCCCTGGGGGTTGTAAGGAATACCTGTGCTATGGGTTACTCTCACAATTGTTGGTGCCATAAGGGCTTTTACAGGCTTCTTGCCTTTTTTAACTCTTATTTTTTCCTCATTATCCATCAAGATTTCATAGCCTTTATAGAAAGAAGTCAAAACAGTATCCTCAACATATGTTGACTTAGTGGGAACCTTAATTTTTAAAGGCATTGTAGTTACTATCGAAGATGCAAACTTATACAATGTTATTGAATTAATTTCAATAGGAACATCAGCAAGGGCCTTTTGGCTCCAAGGTTCCTTTTCCCAAAATTTACAATTTGATAGATTTAGACTGAAAATCATCTTCTCACATTTCTTAATATATGCCATGTGATTGTAATTTCTATCAGTCCACTCTATTACAGAAGCAATACCTTTTACATATGGCTTAATATTGTTCATGCATCGAATATCTATTGCACCTGGAGAGGTCTTTTCTTTTAGGTATGGCTGTAAACAATCCATACAAAACTTGTATTGACAAGACATTACATCTAACAATTTTTCTTTAGAATGTTGTAAAAGGCACCAAGAACATTTTACAGTTGATTCATAAACAAGAGTTAACCCATTGTTAGAACATGCATCTTTGACATTTATAATTTTGTCCATTTCACTATTGAGCTCCTTTGCCTTACATTTGAGCTTTTATGTTTTATATTTATTTTCATCAATATTGTCATCCTTTACACAGTTAGTCGATTGATCCTTTTGATTTGTTTGTACAAAACAGATCTTAACTAATTGATGTTCTTCCTTTAACACAGGTACTTTGTCAGATCCTGCCATTTTTGATTCTTTGTTACTCAAAGATCCCAAATTTTTCAAATCATTATTGGAGCCTTTATTACTCGCTGAGGCATCAGTTTTGAGTTTCAGTTCAGCCTCCAGAAGTACAGTCCAGTGCACCTGGAGCCTGTTCCTGTCTCTTTGTGGCTTTTCCTTTTCCTTGCTCTTGTCCTTATTTGTATTTTCAGGAGGTCTCTGTTCTATCTCCCTCTGCGGCCTTTCTCTTTCCTGGTCCTTGACCTCACATTGGTCCTCCAGAGGTCTCTGTTTTGTTTCTCTGGGTCTGGTCGCTATCTTTTCCTG
>VMDO01024955.1:0-28916 GCA_007922755.1 Pedetes capensis | reverse complement strand
AAAAAAAAAAAGAAAAAAGAAAAAAAGAAAAGAAAGAAAAGACTTTTATTATTTAAGATATATTTTAAGATACATTTGTTTTTAATGTTTAATTATGTTATTATATGAGCTAAAGCAACTTTCAAAAGTTACTAAAATAACATTCATTCGTGCAACAATAATTATCAAAACATAAGAAATTTTAAGACACTTAAAAATTTTAATGGGTTTTAAAAACTACAATAAAATCAAACTAAAACTTACAAAAATTTTCTGCTCATTTGATAATGTACAGATCATTAAAAATATAAAATCAACAATTTTCATGAAATCTATCATAAAATAAGGAACATGGCATGAAATTATAATTGATATCACGGGATCATATATGACCTCACCTGGCACTTACCTGGGGTTAGGCAGGGTGGTATAGCACCTCATCACTAGCACCTGACCTGATTTGGGATGTACTGAAATTACACCAAAAAACTCATTTGTGTGACAAGTAGGAATTTTTAAAAAATAGCAGAAACTTAACTTCTAGGGTCTTTTTTGACCCCAGGATACCAGTTAAGGGATTTATGTGTTCATGTTGAATTTAATGAACCAGAATATCTCAGATGAAAGAGTAAGAGGGAATTTTAATTGTGGAATTCTTAAAGAATAGCCTTTCTAAGCATCTGTCTTCCCAATTGTGAGCCTCTAGGGATGCTTTGGCCTAGGATTTAACTCAGTTGATAGAGCACTGCTCTGCAGTCTCTGAGGTCCCAAGTTCAGTTCCCAGCACCACAAAAATGGGAGAAGGACGTGGCAATCCACTCCCAAGGCAATCCCGAAACAGTCAGCCATTGAAAATCCTATGAGGGTCACTATGAATAGGACACAACTCGACGGCACCTAACAACAACAACAGAGATGTTTTATAAAAATAGATTACACATTATTTGAAAACCAAAGAAAATCTTCAACACAGAGAGTCAATAGCCACTTAAATCTGCTAGGAGATTTTAAACATTGATCTTTCATGGTTCTTAATCTGTTGCTAAATCCCTGAAAGACTTCAATGCACATATTTTTTTCTTTATAATAACACTATATTTGTAGCAAAACTACTTCTGTTGTTTAGTCTTAACAAGCCTCTATAGAAAGGTGCTATGAATATACATGAGCCATATACTGTAATGGAGATAATGAAAATGTAGAATACTTTTTCTAACCCTTGAAAATGTTAAGGCAAGCCAGGCATGGTAGCACACACTTGTAATCCCAGTGACTCAGGCTGAGGCTGAGGCTGGAGGATCACAAGTTCAAGGCTAGAGGCAATCTGTGAAATTTTCCTACCTCAAGATGAAAAATAAAAGAAGGGGCTGGTGGTGCAGCTCAGTGGTAGATAGTTTGAAAAGTGTGCCAGAGGCCCTGTGTTCAGCCTGCCAGTACCAAAAAACAAAAACAAACAAACAAACAACAACAACAACAACAAAGGTAACACAATGAACATATGAAAACTATATAATTAATTCTATTTTGGGTTTTTTTTGGTATGTTTGTTTGTTTTAGTTTTAGTTGTTTTTTTCTTTTTTCTTTGTTTTTGCAGTATTGGGGATTGAACCCAGGCTTCATGTTTGCATGCTTTGCAAGTGCTGTACCACTGAGCTCTACCCCTAGCCCATTTTTTTTTTTGAGACAGATTCTCACTAAATTACACAGACTGCATCTTGTCTTGAATTGAGATCCTCCTGCCTCTGCCTCTTGAGTCACTGGGATTACAGGAATTATTTGTGAAAATGTATTATTCACTTCTTTCCGCATTTTAAAATATGAAACATTGGCCTCACCCCATACAATGCATTAATTATAATACATATTTGGCTTATAATCTCAATAAAATTATTGTGCATGTTATATATTCCCACATAAAATTTTTAATTTTATGCTTAACCTTTTGATTATCCCATAAATATCAGTGTTTATAATTATACCTTCATTTATTAAAAAAATGAAGCCCTCTAGTGGCCAAAATTGTATATAGTTCTACTATACACTACCAAATTCTTTGTGAAATATTAATTTAAAATATTTAATTAGCATATTGGCTATGTTGGTAATATAAAGCCCAGGAATGCTATTTCTTTTTTCAAAGAAAGATTTTCTTTTTCTTTTAAACAGAGGTCTAATTTAAAAGAAAAGGAAGAATTGTAGCATGTAAGTTAATATCATTAGTAAGATAGGCAATTTTAAAAGTAGGCCCTACAATATAAAATTATATATGTGTAAAATTTTTTCACAAATTTAAAATTTAATATGTGGAGGATTAGACACATGTATTTTAGGACACATGATTTTTATATGTGGAAACCAAAAATTAGAGAACATGATTAATTGTTCAGGCTAATTTCTAGTATATATCCATTCAAACTTTTTTCAGAGAGTTCATGTTAAACATTTACATGATAACTGCATGAGGATCATTATAAATCAATTACCCATTTGCAAATATACCACAAATTAGAGTTGACAAACAAGATGGTGAGGTGTATAAATATACTACAAAGAAGGGAAATGAGTAGAAGAGTGGAGGACCCAACTGGGTGATGAGAACATGGAATGAGTGCCTCTTCCTATCCTTCTGAAAACACTTTAAGAGAAGCTAGAAGACAGATTTTTTTAATTTACAGATTTTCAAAAAGTTGCACAATCAAAGGAAATGATTGTGCAGATTAAGCCAAATCTGTTTGAAGGAGTTTGTCAGCTCTCGATCACCACTCTGGCAGCTTTGGCTTAATAGACTTAGAGACATTACAAGAAATCACCACAAAGTTATTCTTTTTTTGCACATTTGAAAAGAGCATTTGACAAATCTCAAAATCCAAACACCTGCATCAGTCTCAGTCTTTCCTACGCAACACGTTAACTTGAGCATGCCATTTGCCAGAAGGTCACCCTACCTGTTCAAACATTTTTCTTTCAGTCTTTCATTGTCTCATTACATGTGTGAGGATGGGCCCATGTGGCCTTTTTCTCTAAGTAAGTCCTATGGCATAAACATCTTCCAGAAAATAAGAAATTGCCCAGTTCTTGACACATTTGCTGTTTTAATCAATATACCACTGAATATAATTAATTTTATATCAATTATAATTAATAATTAATAGAATAAAAAATCACTTTTAATTTTTAAAAGTAAGTTAATCCATAACTTTAATATTTATTATTAGGAAACAAAGTTATTTTCCAGTCCTCTTAAAAATAGATAGTGATGCACCAGGGTATCAAAGCACATAACTAAGGGACTTTATATGAAAAGGGTATTTTGTTGCTATTGTTGTGGTGATTGTTTTGGTTTTTTTCAGGCAGCTTCCTGCTATGTTGCCCCGGCTGGACTCAAACTTTCCATCTTTCTTCCTCAGTCTACTGAGGGCTAGGATGACAGGTGTGTGCCATATGTCAGGTTCAAAACTAATTTTAAATAATTCCTTAGCAAATAATGCCAGCATGCTGAGAGATGACGTAGACTCAACAGAGTAATAAACAAATTCCCAGCAACATGAATACTAGATGGACTCTACAGTGATAGGAATGTTTATTCCAAAGAGGCAAGAACTTCTTGGGAGAAAAGTGAAATTTAATGAAGAAAAATCATAATTTATAATTCTCTAGTTAACGTTTTCCTTTCTAAGTTCATGTTCCTCAACCTCAAGTGTTTTGGCATGATTTGCCAAAGGACAAAATCTTCTTACTTAAGGCAGCATGATAAGGAATGGAATCTTTAGGAAGCACGAAAAAAGAAAAATTTCCAATATATATTAACAAATAATCATGGTAGTAATGAGACAAATAGGAGGACCCAAGCCTCTCTAATGGTATTTACCAAGGGATTAAGCACTTTCAGTAATACTGAGAATTTTAGTTATGTTGTAAGTCTTTATTAAAAGCACTCTTCAGTGTTTTTTTCTTTAAATAAGCTAAGCTTTTAGGAGCAGGCTATTAGGCCCCTTGAATAATAGCTTACATCTCTTTCTCTTATGCCTGGCTGCCTTAAGCTAAGAGATGTTCTTTGGCTGAACACTCCATGATCAGTCTGAGGAAACTCCACTCCAGATGCAAAGATCACTGGAACCATCCATTACTGCTGCTTAAGACTGATGTCTGCATCAGATGTCCTTATTCCAGAAATGACCAGTTCAGGCAATTTGCACTGGCTTTAGAAAATTCCTCTCCAGGCCAGATGAACCTTGGTGAACTCTAGATAATCATGTTTACCCTGCAACTATTTTCTAAACAGGACAGGAAGGAGAGCATCTCCCTAGTAGCTCATAAAAAAAAAAAAAAAGAAAAAACACTGTGGTTGATGCAAAGTGAGGCTTGTAATAGGTGGAACTGGACATTCAGGATCATGACTGATGGAATTACAATCCAAGCACAAACGTGTGAGACCCCTTTTCTAGCTATTTAGTTATGCTATTTCTCTGTCTTGTCAAGTGACCAGAGAGAGAAACTTCTCTCTTGTGCACTACTGGTCAGTGGTTTCAACATTAGGCCTCCATAAAGGTTTCTCCAAAATAGTCTTTAATTGCCTATTTGAGGTCTTTATCATGGGTAGAATGGGCTGAGGTGATTGTCCAAGGAACAGAAGAGCTCTTGGGGTTTGTAGCCCCAGATTCACCCAGGAACAGCAAGAAGGCAGCTGAAGAATTCCAGAAAGTGGAAGACAGAAGCAGAAACTGCAGAGATCTAGACTGCAAAATCAAGAGACTGAAGAGCCAATGGCAAGAGCTATAAGCCCTCGTCACTAGAAAAGGTCCTGAGATCCACCAAGGTTTAAGATTCCTGATTCCTGAAGCTGGGTGGCTGTAACACTAGCTGCTGGATGCTGGGCTGCTATCACTCAAAGTCCAGAGTAATAAGCCTATGACCTGAGCACGTAAAGCTGTAAGTCTCTAGTTTTAAAAACTTGGAACAATAAGTCTCTCATCCTCAGAGTCTGGAGATATAAGTCACTGGCTTTAGAAGCCATGAGCCTGCTCTCACTTGAGCACCTAGAGCTATAAGTCTCTGGTTTTTAAAATGTTAAGACAAAAGCCTCTAGTTCTCAGGGACAGAGCTATAAGCCTGTGGGTTTCTAAACCTAGTCCACAAGCCTCTGTCATTCAAGAGCACATGGCTGCCAACATTAAGGGAGTTGCTCCTTACTTATTCACAATTTCCATCCAAATAAAGCAAAGAGAACCTGATAAAGCCATTTGTGATAGGAGATGTGCACTGAAGGAAAAGTGAAAATGAAATTACTTATTATTATTATTATTACCTTTTGCATCCTGTTTAACATTTTCAACCTTTCAACAGCATGCATATATTACTTTCACTTATAGAAAGTGAGGTCACAGTGAAAAACTTAGAAGAAAGAGTAAAATAGAATTTCCTTTCTCAGTAACAAATGGAATAATAAATGGCACAAACATTTAATATGAAAAACCCCCAAACTAGAGATAATACCCAATGTCTTAAGTTTGAAACACTGTCAGCTAAAGAAAAAAGAGGATTTTTATCATGGCTAGGTACGGATCCTAATGGTACCAGTGAGGAAACAACGGCCTTAATATTTTTACAAATAATGTCAAAGATGAAAAAAGCAAGTACAGACTGTGTATGGGCCATACTGCAGAGGGCATAAGTCAAGTGGGAACAGGTAGAAGGACAAACAGAAGTGCTGGGGCCACTTTTAACAGTAAGTATAACATAGCACACAACACATTTCTCCACAGCCCATGATATAGTCCCACCATGGTGGTGGAAAGAACTACAAATCAATGTTTTCCATTCTACCAAAGATTCCCCTTCACACCCACCTTCCCCATAGTTTCCAGGCCTTCAAGCGATAGGACTATGGTTAACATGAGGTGAGCTCACTCTCACACTGGTCTTGCCTGAGAAGACAAGGCTGTCTTAGATATGATATAAACGTGTTAAGGAAAAGTCACTCACACTGCTCCAGGAAGTTCTTAGAGAGATCATTACATTAAAAATAAGCAAGGGGAAAAGAACTGCCAAGTTCTAACTCCACTGACACTGTTGTGGCAAATGACAGGAATAAAAACAAAGCAACACACAGTGTAAAAGAGAAATAAAGAGTTCCGCTGGAGCTGGAACTGTGGCTCATGACTACAATCTCAGCCACTTGGAAGGCCAAAGGAAGAGGATTGCAGTTTCAAGGCAAAAGGCAAGACTCTGTCCTAGACTATGGGGGACTCAAACGTGTACATGTGGATACCCCAACCTGTACTTCCAAGCTTTGTCCACAGTCCTTGAAGTTGTCATCCTTTGGTTATTCCTTGGGTCTAGGGAAAGAATTCCCAGTGGTATGATCTGTTTTAAGAAATAAAATTTATAGCTGGATGCAGTAGCACATGCCTGGAATCCCAGCGGCTTAGGAGGTGGAGGCAGGAGGATCTCAAGTTCAAGCCCAGAGGCAGTCTGTGTAATTTAGTGAGACCCTGTCTCAAAAAGTAAAAAAAAAAAAAAAAAAAAAAAAAAGGCTTACATCGCAGCTCAGTGGTCGAATACTTGCAAGACATGCAAGCATGAGGCCCTGGATTCAACCCCCAGTACTGCAATAAACAAACAAACAAACAAATAAATAAATAAATAAAATTTATGACAAAAAGCTACTACAAGTCTTTGAAGTGTGTTTGTAGCCAGTGGTTGGGGAATTCAGGGTCTCAGGTACTGTAGCATGATCTAGATGGGAAGTACAAACTTGGGATGGGAATAGCCACTTGGCCCCAGATAGCAGCTAGAGGAGGGCAGCATGGGGTACTCTAAAGCACAGTGTCCAAAGGAAAGACTTGCTTAGGCTTAAACACAGTACTGATTGCAGAAACTGGAGAGGAAATAATAAGCAAGGAGGAAATACAAAGTTGATACTACTTTTTTTATTAGAAATTTTTAATGTACTACTTTTCATATAAAACAGACTTCATTGTTATGGAACAAACAAAAATCATCCTTAAGGTGAAATTCTCTAAATGGGGGAAATGACTGAATTTTACCTTTTAAACTGTAAACTGAGATCCAGTAACATTTGTTGGGGAACAATCACCACTAAGAAATACAATGGTACCTTGACACCAAGGACAATCTGTTCTGCAATATTGGTCAAGTCAGGATCAGTTCAAGTACGAAGCACTTTTTTCCCATAAGAAACAATGTAAATGGATTCATTGGTTCTGGCACTACATGGAATGGCTAATTCAGATACATGTATGCCATTCACTTAGCAATGTTGTTGTTGTTAGGTGCTGTCATGTTGTGTCCCACTCATAGTGACCCTCATAGGGTTTTCAATGGCTGACTGTTTCCGGATTGCCTACGGAGTGGAATACCATGTCCTTCTCTGACTTTTGCGGTGCTGGGAATTGAACTGGGGACCTCAGAGACTGCCAATCGGCGCTCTACCAACTGAACTAAATCCCAGCCCTCACTTAGCAATAGGTTCTTTTTAAAAAAGAAATCCAATTGTTGTTCTTTCTGTTTTCCTCTTTCCTTTACTTTTAGTTCTAGAAAGAGTCTTGGGTGTCATGATGACCACAAGGTATATGTTTGTATATTTCATATATATATATATATATATATATATATATATATATATATATGGTGTCTCATATAGATTATAGCACAGTGGTCAAATGCTGAGCAAGTGGTCAACACCGAACCACAATTCTTTCAAAAATGTTCCTCAAAGACCCAAATGTTTGAGTGCAGAGCAGTTTGAGAGTGCTGAGGTATGACTGTACCTTGGATTTCAAGGTACATGTATGAAGCATTGAATTGAAGCTATAGTTAAGACTAAGGGAGAAATTTGGAATAACCTCAGACTTTCTCAGGATAACATCAATTGACAAAAGATTGAAAAGTAATGGATATGAAGTTCTGAGGGACAGTGTGATACAAGAGGTCCTGCCCAGCAGCACTGTTGTAAAGTATAAAGATAATAGTTATGACAGCCTCAATGTACAAGTACCAAAGAAAGCTCTCAAACTCCCTGCTTACCAACCCAAAAGCGGAAAAGAAAAGGTATGATGAAAGGATTAGACAAATATTCAATGTCCAATTCTACACATTCTAATGAAAGTGTATGATTTCAACAATTTAAAAATTTCCAAGTTGTCCATCAAGTCTAAACAACCGACAGAAACTCTCAAGTCACCTGAGAACTTGTGGACTATAAAATCTCTTGAAATATTCTCTTGGAAACAAATATACAAACAAAAACAAAATTACTTGTCAATGTACTTGACAGTATAGGATCATATCACACGTGCAAAAGACTTCAAATCCACTTTTGCTTTTATATGACATAATTGCTAAACAAAATCATAATTTAAAGTAAATTCAGAAATTATGCCATTGTTGCAAATTCTGAAAGCCAACAATACTACATATTGTCATGAGTATGTATGGAGTCAAATTCCAAAAGCAACAGGGAGGATGAGCAAAACCTTAAGAGATGGAGGAGATTAGGTTTAGATCCAGAGACTATGGGCTTAGCTTTATCTGTGTAGTTTCAACAGGAATAAATTTCTCTAGGAAAATATGGCAAACATGTTAAATATGGTTCACTGGTACCATGTGTCTGTTATATTTTCTGTGCTTTTCTATGCATTTAAAAATGTTCATATTTAAACACTTTAAACATACAAAGCCTGAAAAATACATTATCTTGCTTTAAAATGTGGATGTTTTGAACATTTTGTTATATATGTGAAGTTGCTAAAATGCAGACTTTCTGTAAAGAAAACAAACAGAAAGGGCACTGTGCACATTTCCTTTACAATGATATATTTCAATGAAAAGAAGTTTGAAATATAAAATTTCTCCTAATACCATATGTTTTAAATGTGTCAATAACAAACAAAACTGTTCATAATAAACAAAGTTTCAATTTAAAAATAACCATAATAAGTATGTTTGGAGACCAGAACACAGAGAGTTGGTAGGTTTATTGTAAAATTCTCATTTTGCCTGAAGCTATGAATGTATTTACACTGTCTTCATGCTGGCTTTGTAAGTTTAGGATGAGTTTGGTAATGAAACAGACTCTGTACCCCAAGCTCACACTTAGGAAACAATCTAATTCAGGAGCAAGATGACCCTGACTTAAGAATGTGAGAGGAAGCACATGTGTAGTGAGGAGTCTTGAGGCTCTGCATTGGAGGACAAAGGTGTTACCTCAGCTTTCCTAGTGACCAGCTCAGTAGCTAGAATGCACACGTGTTTCAGGTATGACATCTGCCATCTCTTTAAACATCAAGTGAGTGGGTCATTGTGGGTGAATGGGTCATGGTTGGTGCCCACCTATAATCCCAGCACTCACCAGGATCAGGAGTTCAAGGTTAGCCTGAGCTACATTGCAAACCCCAGGCCAGCCTTAGTTACAGAGCCTATCTCAAAACCACAAAAAGCAAAAACAAAAACCAAACCAAACCAACATTCTGCCTCAGTGGTTTATTCCCAAACATTTTCAAGTTAAATCATTCTTCCCTCGGATCCTGTTGTCTTTTTTTCTCTCAAGAGTGTCAACTGAGTAAAGCTGCTGTTCACGATACAACAGACAAGAAAGTCTTTTTATCCAAGGTATATAATAAGAACTAGAATTCACTGGCCCAGAAGATGAAAAGAAAATCTATGTTGAAAAGTTCGGATCAATATTCAGTTGAGAGGTCTATACATTCTGAAAAAGAAAATGTATTATTAGTTTACACCAAAGAATTTTAATATTGCCAAATCATCCTTGAAACATACAGAAACTGAGAGGAACCCTCTAGTATCTAAGCACATATAGACCAAAAAACCTATTAAACATTCCAAAAGTAATATACTTTACAATGAAAGATAGTTTACAAAGAAATAGAACCAAATAAAGATAGCTTTTGAAAAACACTAGTTCTAAGTCTGTGAATCAAATTGACTCACTAAAGTTTTATTCTGTCTGGCCAGTGATTATGTTAATTGGATACATCTAAATAACTCTCAAGGTATTTAAAAATTTGGCTCATGAAAGACTTTGCACTAAACTAATATAATTGCCTTAAAAGAAGTTGACTTTCCCAAGAGAGACAAGGCAGTGATAGATAGATTAAAAGACAAGACAGAGAGACAGAAAGGAGCTCATGCTGAACTGTCCGAAGGATCCTGATTTAACCAAAGAGAGAAGAGTAAGAGATTGTCAGATACTACAGTTTCTCTGGGCTTTTAGATGAACAAGGGCAAATAATTCAATTTGTTTCTGGATTTTAACTGAAAGAGGATTAATTTTCAAAAAGTCATTTTAGTTTCAAATAATCAGAAAATTAGAGGAGATTTATGTAAACATAGGACATCTTACTGTTAGCATTTTATAATTACAGTTCTTTATGTATTTTGTATCATTATGTATTGGAGTTCTAAATGTTTATGGATTATTGGCCCACAGCCATAGCCCTGTGGCATCTGATCCCGACAGATCTTAAAAGCTAAGCAGGGTTGGGCCTGGATAGTACTTGGATGGGAGACCATCTGGGAAGACCAGGTGCTCTAGACTTGGGAGAAGTACCTGGCAACCCACTTCCAAAAATCAATCCCTATGAACAGCAGAGAAGCACTGACAATATTGTTTCCCCTGTTGTATGTGGGGTCGCTATGAGTGGGATACCGACTTGATGGCACCTAACAACAACAACAATGGATTATTGGATTATCTTATTTTTGTCTGTTTAACCAACCAAATTGCCAAGCCTCCACAAGACAGTGTGTTTAGAAATGTGGGATAAGGAAGAGAGTAGCAACTAAATTTTCAGAGTATAGAGAGCCGTTGGAATTGATTTATTATATTTTATTATATATTATATATTGATTTATTCATCATACTTCATACTTTTTCATATACTTTATTATTTCATCATACTTTATTATATATTACATAGCATTTTCTGGGGAATTGTGGAATTGTGGACAAAGGCATTTCCTATTTGCCTAATTTTCCAGTACTGTTGCCTGACATTGTACAGGTGTGGGTTCCATGAAGACCTAACCTTTACTACCCATGGGAAACTGTCACACAACAACAGAAATACTAAATTCTAGAACCTGATTGTAGTTAGAGTTGATATACTGGGAAGACATTCATACTACACTGGAAGTTACACAGCTACATGCTTCTCTGCATAATGTGAAGAAGGCCTTCCATTGTGAAATCATGTATTATTGAAGGAGAGATAAATTGAATTCAAATCTATTAATATTTCATTTTCATATGTGGGTCCAGTAGGTAAAACTTTCTGGGAACAAATAATCACTGATTATCAGTATGCTCAAGAAGACATCGAAAGGAACAATGGTTGATATTAGGGTAGAAGGTTCATGAAATTAGGAAAAAAACTTGTCCTTATGGAATGCTAAATTCCTCCTCATACCTGGAAAAAAATCACATTCTTAATAATGTCCAATTTCCAATGGTCTAATCCGTTGGACAAAAGAATACAAAGGAGAAACTTGGGCAATGGATGTGGAGAAAGTTATTCACACTCCTAATGCTTTCTTCCATGTAGAATCATATTTTTTCACATCCTTACTTGTACTGCCCTTGGTAAGACAGAATTTATAGAGGAGTTTATTCCTCCCTATAATGAATAAACTATGTGTGGAGGACATAATTGTGCAGTTTCAGGCTCAGGGAATGCATCTTCCAGCATGTATTCCATAGGACTGAGTGAGTAACCGTGGGATTCAGTATACAGACTAAGGCATGATTTCAGACAATGGAATTCCCTTAAATGTTCAACTACCAACTCTCCAAGACAAAAAGTCTCAGATTGTGTAATTTTATGATTTGAATGGCTCAAGTACTCCTGCCTAGGCTAATTTTAAGGCTCCAAGAAGATGATATCACTAAACACAGTATTGAAAAAACATATGAACAGTGAAGCCCTTATGAGTTGGCTTGAGCACATCACTACATGAGAGTCATTCCTCAAACTTCCCTTGAGTAGAAATTTAGGTATTATTTTAACTTCAGTCTGCATACTCTGGAGTTTATTCTTAATTGATTTAAAATCATTACTGGCAAGAGAGATACTAATTATTTTTCTCCCTCAGATACCAAAATATATGTGGACCATTTCTAATTTACCTTTATAATTCTGTGATCAAAACAGTAAATAAATCATACTAAATATTCAGCAAATGAAAATGGTTATGTTTGATTTTGTGTCAGTATAGAGAGGTATCCATATACATTAAAAATATTGGTGTGTGACCTCCATTACAACAGTCAGCGGTTAAAAAAAATCATTTGGCTACTTGAAAGATAAATACAGACATTGCTCATTCTAAAGCCTCAAGGAATAAAATCATTAAGTTCTTTTATTTGTTAACTTTAAATATTTCTACAAAAATCATTTGGATTTGTTTGCTTCTTGAAGAAGGCTTCAAGAGTGGTAATCTCAAAAGAAATGTAGGTTGAATGAAATAAATTCCAAAATATTTGATATAGAAAACTTGAGCGTGAAATATCATTTATGTATGATATTGAGTGACTAATTGACTAGTTAAATAGTTTATATGTGTTTATAACAAACATACGAATATACAAGGGAAATTTTTGAAAGTTAATACAAGATACTTTGACAAGACATATAAAAATGACTGTTACTAGGTGCTGTCAGCTCCAGTTCAACTCATAGCAGCTCTATGTACTACAGAGGAAAACACTCCCTGATACTGTGTTATGCCTGGCACAGCACTATGTCAGTGCTTCTCTGCTATTCATAGTTTTTATGGCTAATTTTTTCAGGATTGATTCAGGAGTAGGCTGGTAGGTCTTTCTCTCATTTTTGTGGGTCTGTGGATGGAACCAGGGGTTCAGAGTGTGCAGAGCAGCACTCTACCAACAGAGCTAAACCCCAATCCTTCTTGTTTTTAATCACATATAATTACACTATATTTAAGATGTCAATATTTATACTCACAATGAATTTTTTTTCTATTGTGCTATGTTTGATGAATACTTTAATGGAACTTCTTTTCCTTTGCTTTTGAGACACGGTCTTGCTGTGTAGCCCAGGTTGGTTTACAACTCACTATGTAGCCCAGATTGGCTTCAAACTTGCAATCCTTCCTGATGCACTTCCAAAGTGCCTGGGTTACAGGTGTGTACCACTGCACCTGGCTAGTAAAACATTTTTTTTTGAGGAGTGATTGCTAGTGATAAAAGTTTATTTTCTTTGAAGCTTAAATGTGTCATTATGGATAATGAGGAAAGAGTTGACATAATGGTTAGCATCCTTTTTAAGCCCACGGAAAAATGCAGTGTCATAAGAAGTGAACAAGCCAGGTGCTTTTTCATAGGCCTATAATCCAAGTGATTCAGGAGACAGAGGCAGAAGGATTCTAAATTAGAGACCAGAGATAGCCTGTGCAACTTAGTGATATCCTGTCTCAAAATAAAACTGTAAAAATGGGGTTGGGGGTTCAACTCAGTGGCTGAGCACTTTCCAAGCATGTGTAATGCCATGTATTCAATTCCTAGTACCAAAAATGAATAAATATTTTAAAGAGTGAGCAGATCATGAGCCTAAGACAGCAAAATTATAACTTCAAATTAAAATACAATAAAACTGTTAAAATGTGTGACGCAGGGTCCAAAGGATTCATTCATATAAAAGATGGTGACGATATTTTGAGAATAAAGAAATGCACTAACAAACCTAAGGAGTTAGAGGGTTTGGAGTTGTGTGGGTTTGGCTTTGTGTTCCAAACCCAAGTCCCAAATGGAACGTGACACCACCTCAGGGTATCTGTTTGCTCTGCCTTAAACGTAGAAGGCAGGAAAAACCGAGTTCTGAGACTAGTTGGGGTTTCCTTTATAAGCATAGTGATTCAAGGAATCTCTTGACTAGTTGGAATCTGATTTACCAACCCTATCCAAGGAGTTAAGAAAGATCAAGACCAAGAATAGGAGGACTTTTTCAAGCTCCCTTGACTCTTTAAGGCGGGGAGGATCCATCTCTTCCTCTTCATACTACCCTTCTCTTTCCATTTGACCATCTCCAAAGGAAAGTGTTGGTTGAGTTGAGGATGAAAACCAATTACCAATCTCTGTCATCCAAATCAGTGTTAGCTATGGGATTGCATGTTTTTATTATGTTTGGTACTAGGGGATTTCTTTTTTAAGATAGGGTTTCACTGTGTAGCCCAGTGTGATCTTGCATTCTCAATCATTCTGCCTTAGCCTTCTGAGTAGACTACTGAGATTATAGATTTGTGCTACCACACCGGGCTGGTATTAGGGGATTTTAATGAATAATTCAATAGACCATATCCATGAGTTTTGACATTATAAATTAAATAAATAAATGTTAAAAGAGAAAATGAAGCACAGCTACCTGGAGTGGTACACACTTGCAATCTCAGCTACACAGGAGGGTGAGATGAAAGAATTGTTTGAGGCCAACCTGGGGAATACAGCAAGATCCTGTCTCAAAGAATACCCCCCTAAAATGAAACACTAAACTTAGTGTTTCATTTAAATACTTAAACACTTAAGTATCACTCAACTTCTTATACCTTTGCTTACTCTACTTCTCTTTACTTGTATATACCAAAGTTTCTATATATTTCTGTAATAAATAGATTCAGCCCTTTTCTTTGACCGATAACTTGTTAATCCCTTAAAACTCTCTTTTTAAAAAAATTCATATACTGAACCAAAAACATCCACTTTCTGAAAATTCCTGTTAACATTATAAATTTCTGTCTCTTATTATTTGTGAAGTTTATGCACTTAATGTCAATGAACCAATACACAAATTACAAAAATTTGAGTACTTATTAAGGTATTAAGTAAAACATAATTAAATATTTATCAGTACTACAGGCTAGAGTTAATGTAAACAATAAGTGAGCAATGTGGTAAAAGGAGACTGCAGATCAGAAATATTATCTTATTTAGTTTTTAATCTCCAGTGTCTAGCACAGAGTGACTGGCAGGTAGTATGCAATCAATAATTATGATTGATATTCATTTGATAAAGAATAAAAACATTGGTATTTCAATAACTATATACTGAATGCCACTTACTTTTGTTTTGAGATGTGTTTATATATTATGTTTTTGATAATTCTCTTTTCCCTACTCCTTTCTTTTTTATTTCTGATAATTCTGATAGTTGGATAATGGGTGTCCTGGGCTGATCCTGCAATGTTATTACCTTTTTATCTGCCCATTTTTTATTTTTATCTTTTGTTCTACTGTCTGGTTTTTTTATCTTTCAATCTTTATACTGAAGTTTTAAATATGGTCATAAAAATGAGAATCCTTTCTTATTTTTATTACATTTTTTCATAGAATCATATTCTTTTTTAATGAATGCAGTATATTCTTTCTTGCCTTATCTCCTTCTGAAGTTATTCATATTTGAGGATTAAATCTTCTCTCCATTGCATTTCATCAAAATACCTTCTCTCTGTGTGTTTTTTTCTGGTCAGTAAGGATTGAAGATAGATTGAAAATATTTCCTTTAGGTTTAACTTTTTCCTGAGGTAACAGCAATCGAATTCAACAGACATCTTTTTTTTTTTTAGGGCAGCTGTGATGGTTCAAGAAGTTTGTTACATAATGGGAGAAAAAGTACTAATAATTGTTGTAGTCTTTTAAACAGTCTACCATTAGTTTCCTATGCAAAGGAGAAAGGGTTGAGTGGAGGTAAAAGTAGAACATTGAGTTTAGTTTCAATACTCAAAGTGGAGGAGTGAAAATGAGTTAGAATTCTGTTTTCTCTTTTCTAAAGTAGGTAGTCCAGTGCATGCTCAATGTGCATCTTCCAACTTGTTGCCCCAGATGTCTGTCCATATGCCACCAGGTCTTCATTCCAAGCAGCATAAGGAGGAAGAACATTCTAAGCAGCAGAACAGAAACACTGAAAATAATTTCTGCAAGTTGTATATATCTTCTGTTAGCTACATCTACATTATAGGTCATATCTATTACTTACACAAGAGCCTGGCAAATAGAGACTTTGAGGAGAGTGTGACCATCCGCCCAGTTAATAGTCAGGTGTTATTTTGTTAAGAATGGAAGAGGAGGTTATAGAGAGCAATTAACAGGCATGTCCACATTCTTTTTTCAGGCATTTATATGTATCCAGATAATGTGGAGGGCTGGGATTTAGCTCAGTTGGTAGAGTGCCACTCTGCAGTCTCTGAGGTCCTGAGTTTGATTCCCAGGACTGCATAAATGGGAGAAGGATGTGGCAACCCACTCCCAAGGCAATCCCCAAACAATCTGCCATTGAAAACCCTATGAGGGTCTCTATGAGTTGGACACGACTCAAGGCACCTAACAATAATAACAACAGATAATGTGGAAGGGCAATGAAGGTGTTTAAGTTAAGAATTTCTCAGCTTACTAAGATCATTGTTGCTGCAACATGAAGGATGAAATAATGTGAGAGTAGATGTGTCTGAGCAAGCATGCAGTCATGAGAAGCACCCAAGTATGAAAAGCATGACATGTTGGGGCTGTCTATAAGGAATCAGGGGGAGCACATGAGCAATAGTGAGATTAAAGGACCATGCTGATTTTTTAATGTGAAGAGCTGTACAGTTGATTTATAATTATTTGTTGAATTACATTCACCATAAATTTGTTGTTAGGTGCTGTTGAGTCGAGTCCGACTGTACTCATGTACAGCAGATGGAAACACTTCCTGATTCTGTGCCAGGCACACAATCTTATTTACAAACTGATTTATAAACTTAGGCCAAATCAAATAAGGGAGGATCAATTATTTCAACTACAGATATAATTTTGCTAAATCTGATAGGATTTTTATCTTATTTCTAAATACCTTTGATTCTCTATGGATGTGTATTGTAGCTTACAAATTAATAATGATTGTACATTTATATTATGGACATTTAAACAATACAAAAAAGATATACCAACAAGAGATTTATATGTTACATTTGTGGAGTTAATACTATAATGCCACTTACCTTTTACCTTTTGAAATCGCTTTACATAAAGTGTGTTTTGGCATTTAATGCTAAAAAGCATTTATGATATGTATAAGCCACTAGAAAAGTAAGTACTTCCATTGTCATTTTAATTGAAATATGTATAAAAGTATAAATCTTGAATATAACTTAGATTTTTCAAGGTTAACACACCCATGTGGCTAATACAGAGAAAATAATGTGAATGAAAGTGCCCCAAAATATGCCTGTGTCCCTTCTAGTCACATCCCTCTCCCAGGTGAAACTATTTCACTGAATTCTAACAGCTTAATTTTGCCCATACTTTCACTTTATATAAATAGACTAATATCTCATATGCACTTGCGTCTAGCTTCTTTGGCTAAATATTAGGTGAATGAGATATTTCTACATGGTTGCAGATATGGTTTAATTTCAATCATCTTTTTACTTTAGAGTATTTTTATAATCACTGATTTACTGAGAATATAATCAGAATTACCATATACTGTTTACTCAGTTTCCCCTATAATTATTATCTTATATTAGTATGGTACATTTATCACAATTAATGAATAAGTATTAATATATTATTGTTAACTAATACCCACTCTTTGTTAAGATTTCCTCAACTTTCCCCTAATTTCCCCAAATTTCCCCTAATGTATTTTTTCTGTTCCAGTGTCCTATCCACATCATCAAATTATGTATAGTCCTCATGTCTCCATATGTTCTCTTGATTGTTGTAAGTTCTCAAAGTTTCCATAACTGTAATGACCTCGACAGTTTTGAGGATCGTATGTGAGGTATGTTGTGCACTGTCATTCTATCGGGAGGTGTCTGATATTTTCCTCATAGTTATATTAAGGAAATATGTTGTACAGAAGAAGAGTGTAGTGGCAAAATAACATTCACAATATCAAGAGGACTTACCATCAATATGACTTATCATTGTTGATATTAAACTGTATGGCCTGGCTTCAAGTACAGACTAGTCAGTTTTTTCCAGTAAAGCTATTCTTTTGTCCACCTTTTCATACTACACTCAGTGGAAGAAAGAAACACATACTGAAAAATAGCATGCTTATATTACTCTAATGTATAACACCATAAGTACTTTATTGTATAGATACCTACACAAAAAAGATATTTACTAGAGGCTCAATTATGATAGTCATGTAGATTATCAACCCAGAAAACATAGACACCATTGTAAATATGAGTTTTTTCACAGAATCATCTAAAATGACTGTCAAAGAGCTCATTAAATTGATATTTAAATGAATATACATGCATAAAAATAATTGAATACTGATTCTACAAAAGGCCAAGGGAAAGAACTAAAAAGTATGAAAGTAAATTCAGGCAAAAAATTATTTGAAAATGTAGATTAGTCAAAGTTTTGATGGTTTACTTCTTTCCTTTCCTTTTGCACGTGTAGGCCTAGTTTCAGAGTATATAAAGAAAAATTTCAAAAATGTACATGATATAATATTAAGAGTTGATATCACAAATAAAGAAGAATGCCAGGGGAATTTATTTATAGAAGATTAATATAGGTTACATTATTTAGTTCACTGTAAAGTATTTTTATTGTTGTTTTTAGGTATCTTTGAATTGAATTGGAGTCATAGCAACTCTATGTACAACAGAATGAAACACCACCTAAACACTGTGCCATGCACAGGATCTTTTTACGTTTGAGCCCACTGTTGCATCCACTAGGTTTGAGTCATGCCCCATCAGCAAAAGTAAGTCCCAAGGTCTTAACTCCATTACCATCATTAAGGTTGACTCTACTTTGAGGAGGCAACACTTCCTTAGTCATCTCTTGAATGCCTTCCAGTCTGGGGAGCTCATTTTCTGGCACCAATTAACAACAACAAGATATTTGACAATGTTTCTCTGATATTCATAGGATTTTCAATGGTTAATTGTTTCAGGAGTGGGCTGCCTGGTCCCTCTCCCTAGTTTGTCTTAGTCTGGAAGCTCAGATGAAAACTGTCCACCATGAGTGGCCCTACCTACCTGAAATACCAATAGCATAGCTTTCTGCATAATAGAAATCTCCCACAGCATGACAAACTGACAGACATGCAGAAGATAGGGTGTCTTATAAAGCATATAATCCATAAGCAAATTATTACCATCATTTTAATTTATAAGACAAGTGGCAAATATGAGTAAAGAATAGGTCTTAATTATTTGTTTAATATGTAAAATGTTTTATTAATCTAACAACCAGAACATAGCATGGCATTATTTTTCATATATTGTATAGCAATTTTTTAATCTCTTCTCACCTAATAACAATTCACCTTTCTAATATCATTCAGTGATATAAACTACCTTCCATATGGCCATAGGCTGAGTTATACCTGTTTATTTTATGCTTAAATTCAGTTATCATTCTTCTGTCTGAATTAAAGTGAATTTAAAAAGATGGAGATGGACTTGTGGCATAAAATGGTGGATTAGAGGCCACTTCTGTGTGAAATTATAAACAAAGGAGTCAGAATAGGAAGAAGTGGACTCTATTCCAAAGGCAGTAAGACTGGAAAAAGGACAGAAATAACAGACCCCAGTGTTAGAGGACACAGAAAGAAATCATTCCAGCATTTTATCTTTTTAAAAAATTTTTATTCTTACTTTTTGCTGCTCTGCTAGGGACTGAACCTAGGGCATTATACAAGCCAAGTTCAGTAATACTGCTGTATCCTGAGCCATTTTATGTTGTGAGATATGATCCTATTGAGTGGCACATGCTGCCTCTGGCCTGGGGCTCAACATCCTCCTGCCACAGCCACCCAAGAGGCAGGCATTGAAGGTGCACACCATAGTGTCTGGCACATTTTCTTATTTTGTTCTCTTTTCTCTTCCTCTTTCCAACATTCATTTCCATTCTGGATTTTTTCCCTTTTATTTGTGAATATTTGCTGCTTCTTTCTTTCCCTCCTTTCTCTGTCGTCACCCTTCTTTTTTTAAATCACAGGAAATTACTGTTTTTACCTTCACCATAAATAACCTCAAACTTCATAGCTTACTTTATATTATTCCACTATTTTCTGTTCTGTGGTTATTGGTGATGTACTAGTTGGCTTTAACTGATTTTAGTATATTTCTATATCTGGCTTGTTAAGATATTATACCTGTTACAGTGGCTTATATAAACTTATAATTAATCATACTAAAACATGTTAATAAATATTCAAAACTCATCACTTTTTTGTGTGTGCTACTGGGACATTGAACCTAGGAAGCTCTGCCACTACACTGAACCCTTAGCACTTTTTTAAATTTATTTTTTTATTCAGAGATAGGATCTTGCTAAATTGTGTGGTTTCCTCTGGCCTCAAATTCGTGATCCTCTTGCCTTAGTCTCCTGACTTGCTGAGATTACAGGCACGTGTCACAGAACCCAGAAAAACTTACTTTGTGTGTGTGTGTGTGTGTGTGTGTGTGTGTGTGTGTGTGTGTGTGTGGTATGTAGAGGTTGAACCCAGGGCCTCTCACATACTTTGCAAGAGCTCTACCACTGGGCTGCAGTCCTTGCCCAGTTTTTACTTTTTTATTCTGAGACAGGATCTCACTAAATTACACAGGCTGCATCTGGCCTCCGTTTCTGGAATTGCTGGGATTACAGGTATGTACCACCACACCCAACTCTTCACTTCTTAATGCTTTTATTTACGTTGTTGAGGACTTTTACATTTATTACTCATGCTAAAAATTCTATATAATGTGTTCCTATGCATCTCTTTTTTTAATTCTCATTTAGTGACATCAGGTTGGTGGCTTGAAATAAGTCATGTAGAAAGTATTTGCAATATGAAAATAGACAAATGCTACAAGCCAGGGTTCTGCTTTCCCACTCCAAAAAGTCAAGTGTTATTTGCCAGCTCACCAGTGATCAAACTCATATTTCACCCTCCCCATTGCCAGTCTATGCAAAAAACCATTAGATGTTTGCAATAAAACAAACAACTATCTCCTAGAGAGAAAACTTCTAGGCTGCATTTTAAAAATTCTGAATATAAGGGAAGGTAGTGGAGCATACTCATGCAAGACCAAACTGAGTTAACCCTGATTATACAACTTGCTACACTCAGAACATAATTAATCTCTCAAAAGCTTGAATTCTTATCTAGTTAAAAAAGTGGTCACATACACATTACAGAGTTTTTCTTAGAAGTAAATGAGATAAATATGAAAACGTCATTGACATAAGTGAATATTAGCTGCTATTTATGATGTATAACTAGATTCAGCAGTGTATCAGCAGTATGAAAACAGAAATTATGATTCAAAAACTCCGAATGAGTACAATGCAGATCAACCTTTTCTATATTCTGCTTGTGTAATTACATTGACTATTAGCATGTTAAAATTCATAGATCTATATACAAGAAAGATAAGTAAATATACTTATCAGTGTTCCTAAAACTTATTACGACTTCCTTGCTCTTCCAGTTTCAGTTCATTACTAACCCATTTGTCTTTAAAATGTGAATAGTGTAGAGTCTGGGGCATGTGGGGTGTAACTTAGTGGTAGAGATCTTGCTTAGCATATGCAATACTCTGGGGTCAATTGCCAGTGCTGTGGTGGCAAAAAAGAAAAATTATCATCTAATAGTGTAATAAATCCTTTCATTTCTACCTGTGCAACATAGCTAAATATTCATTTATCACTGTTTTATTTCAGCACTAATTTTGTGTAAAGTACTTCAGGAAACTATGTTAACATGAGCCATGATTCTCAGATACTTTTTCAAAGGCCTGCAGTATATTCTAGCATGTTTAAAATTTTAAAGGATTAGATATTTGTATAAACGGTTCAGACATTAGCCAAAAGCAATTAGATTTTAAATATCATACTAATGAGTAATCCTTTTAAAAACTGGAATTAGTAAAGAAATAAGTTGAAGAGTGATGTAATCAACTTCAGAAAAGTAAAGACTTAGCTGTCAAAGGAACTGGTCAAATGAAATCTAGCAAGTAACAAACTAAAAATAAATATACTTACAGATGGTATAAATAATCCTAAACACAAATAATTTCTTGTTAGAGAATGGCATTTATCACACAAATATAAAGTAAATGTTTATGAAATCTTCAGAAATTAAGCGGATGTTCATGTATATGAAGTATTTTAACTGTCATGTACTTTAAAGGAAGAGGGAAGATTAGATAACATCTTTTCTATAAATATAGGAGTAACGTCATAACACATATTAGGGAACAACTGGATAATTATTTTGCAAAATTTGTCAATGTCACTATTTTCTGCTTAAAATTCTTATTTTATGCATTTGTTTTAGAGTCTTATTCTCCTTCATTGTTTAACGTTAGATTTCTTTTGAGTCTGCTACAAATAATTTATAATTTACTTCATTTCAGGAAGAATGTACTCCAACTTGTATTAATGTTGGTGTCTGTTCTATAACATTTCCAGTACTAAGTATCTCTTATATAGCAGATTCAGGGATCTCAAACCAAGCCATTCATTTGGAAAACAACTGTTTTTTCTCAATATAACATGCTGTCTGTGCAGCCCATATTCTCTTTAAAAAAACAAAATAAACAAAAGGAAAAAAATGTAATACCTACTTCTGATATCTATAATTCTGTTGTTTTTCTATTAGTATTCAAATTCCTAATCTATTTCTTTCCTACTTATATATGTCTTTACCATTCTCACCTATAATATTGTTAAAATTTCATTTATTGCAATTTCCATCCTCTGTTAACCCAAAATCAGTATATCAATGTTTTCTCAACTATTGATGCAACCTCTGATCAGAATCTCCATACTCACTATTTCCCTCTCAGTCCCTCTGACTTCAGAGGCAAGCTTTTTACTGAAACTTTGCTCTTACTATATCTCTATTCAATTCCAAAACATTCAGTTTTCCTTAATGGCTTCTGAAAAGAATCCACTCATTTCATACTATGTACTATCACCCCAGCATGGGTTATTCTTCTTCTTTCCACTACACTTACCTTAAGATGTAGAAAAGTATCTGAGGTTTCTTGATTTATAACTTTGCCTTCTAAAATTCTGCAATTCCTCAAGTGTTCTTTGTTCACTTTTTGATTTTCATTTAACAAAGGAAGGTTCATTGATGAATGAGACAGACACTATTCCTGGCCTTATCAAGTGCCAGCATAAAGGAACCAGAAGAAAATAGACAGATAATCATAAATAAGTGCCTGAAACTATGAGGGGTGCTGTGATGGACAAGTAGAGGTAATGTGAAAAAATCTTGCAAATAATATGAGGTGACTAAAATATTTTTGTCATGTTCATCCATTCCTCACAACCACAGAGATCAAGGTCATGTGTTTTGTTTGTTTCTAAACTCCATGACATTTATATATTTACATGACAATTCAACAATATTTCCATAATATTTTTTGAAATCTAATGTGTGTGTATTTTCAATGTGATACATATATATGTATGTATATATACTTGAAATTTTATTTTTCTTTATATTTGGATTATGCAGGTAACTCCTAAACATCCATCCCTTCTTAGATGATCAGTTTACTTAGTCATGGTCCCCATATTGAGTAACACAGCATAAAACTGTAGACTGCTGTGTTGTTCTGAGAGAAATTTTCCCTCTGCTTAAGAAAGAAAATTAAAGGTTATATGGTATGCATTTATTTTACTTTTGTCATTGATGTTCAGTATGTAATGTTTAGAAGTACTGCAGATAATTAATCACTACAGCAAGCAAGAAAACAAGGATGATATAATGGAGTAATAAAAAACCTTGGTTCCTGATAATACCATCAGGCTGTTGAATTAATCAGTGCTGTGGTAGCCACAGACATATATACTTCTAGACTACTTACTGTGTTCAGATTTTTCTTTTTTGCTTAAATCAATAATTTGCCTCAAAAATCATACTGATGAAAAGCACCGTGATGAGATATCAAATGTGTATTTTTTGTTTCCATTATTTCCACAGCATCTGGCATGATTTTTGCTCAGATTAGCTGCTCAAAATATTATAGTTGGGAAAATTAAAGTTGTACATCAAGTAAAATAATTTATATCAACTCTCTCTCACTCTCATTCTCTCTCTCTCTCTCTCTCTCTCTCTCTCTCTCTATCTCTGTGTGTGTGTGTGTTTGTGTGTGTGTATGTGTGTGTGTATGTGTAAGTGCATGTGCCCAGGCTTTTATGTATGATATACTGATAGTACTGGGCTTAAAGTATCAGCTCCATTCAAATGTTTCCCCTGTGATACTGTAACATGCAGGTTTGGCATTTAAGATGACAAAGTGACAAAGAAGAAAGCATTTACTTGATTTTTCTAATGTTTAATGGTTTAGAAAATAAAGGAGTCATGTCTTTTTTCCATAATATACCATAAACAGACACAAGTAATCTGCAGTTTTAAAAAGAATAAAGGATGTATAGCTGTCAGAGAAGTTGACAAATATACAACCCTCTCTAGAGCTGAAATATACAAGTGTTGGTAAAGCATATAGTCAAGAGAGAGCCACAGGGATAAATATTAGATTTAATCAACAGCTGGCTTTAGATGAATTGGTTGGACAGATGAATCTTTCTATTGCAAATGAAAGCTTGGTAAGAAGGCTTTCTATCAAAGTTCTCACTTCTTGTTATTTAAATCCCCATATGGTTTATGAACTCACAACATAAACCAACTGAAGTCCAAAAACTAGCAACACTATTTCACTATATGAAATACCCTCAGTGAAAATGCTCTGAGAAATGCAGGCATCATCCATTACTCTAAGGCAGGAACTGGAATGTCTTTGCAAGTGCAGGTTAAATGAAGAATCATGACTATGCATCATAAAAAACAAGGTAGGCCTGGTCTATACCTCAAAAGTTTATGAAATAGTTTTACTTAAAAGGTACCATCAAATGAAAATAAAAATGTGATTCACTTTTCAATTGACTCAGGTATAAAAGTAATGGCTAGCTGTCAGATATTGTGGAAAGCCCTGTTTCCACACTGTGTGTATTAATCTGCACCAGCTATCTACCAAATACATCTTTAAATCCCCACAGGATCTTTTATTAAGGATATGAACAAAATTAAACATCATTTGGTATAATGTCAGTGTCTGACATTTTCCACGTTACTTGTTCTTAGCCTTCTTGGGCATTTCATTTTGCCTTTTTTTCCCCTTAAGCAACCCTATTATAAAGTATCCAACTTTTCAGAAGACTGAAATTCTCTACATTTGAGTGAAATAATAAAGTATTAACAGCATTTATTGAATTCCTACCCTGTGCCTGGAATTATACTAGTAACTTTACAGATACCATCCAAAGTTGCATCATGAGGTAGTTATTATCATTCCTATTTCCCAGAAGTGGAAATTTGAGATTAGAGAAGTGCAGCAACCAGTTTAAAAATTAACTCAGCTAGTCAGAAAATTAACAAGATCAGAACCCAGGTCTCTGAGATCTATCTGGGGAAATCTGCAGGTTCAGCTAAGAAGCATTAGCCCCAAGGCTACCTGGAACTCCATAGTTCTCCAGGCTTATAGAAGGCCCACCTGGGAAAAAAGATTACTTGCTGCTCAAAGTGAAGGCTCACTAGTCCATTTTACACTCTCAGGATATAATTAGTAATATAAATCAGCTTTCCATGACAGGTATTTAACATGCATTTTCATAGTTCTAGTATTTTTTTAAAAATCGCTACACACATTATGATTCTCTTTTCTAAAGATATAATGTTTTGATCAAAACAATGAATGAAGCATTTTGATATATTTTCATATTTCTGACACTACTAAGTCCAAACACTGAATTACCTGAAAAATATCTGAACATATTTTAATTGTAAATGGTGACTTCTACAACAAGTGATCAGAGTACAGTCATGAATAAAACAGAAACTTTAATAGGCTACAGTTTGAACATGCTCTTTTCAAATACCTCTGATTTTCTAACAATAAGTTTAAAAAGTCAAAGGGAAGTTCCACATCGAAAATATGGATCCAAGTGGTTTGAACATGACAATTACAAACTTCTTTTAACCTCTATGTTTCTACTTGTTTTCCATTATTTTGTTATCACCAAACTTAATATTTGGTTTCCTATTTCACTTACAAATGGAAAAAACACTATACCAAATATATAAAATATATTTATTTTTGAAATGAATTTCACTCAAATTGCAATAATTCAAGAAGCAAGCTATCTATTTATTCATGTCACGAATATTGGCTAATGACTCACTATAGGCAGAAAGACTGTTAGGCACTGAGAGAGAAAAATAGACATGATTATCGATCTCAACACATATCTTAGAAAAATAGATATGAAGACAAAGGAATATGCAATATAAGTGAAGGTAGAAATTCAGTGAGAGTGCACAGAGAAGGAAATATTTAGCCTAAGGATGGAGTAAGGTAATGTGACAAAGGACAGATGGTGCTCACTGAGCTTCAGATTACAAGAAGCCACTTGCTTAGAATTCTGTCAGGGGGCCATGTTCTGTACAGATGGATCAGTGTTCAGACAAAGCTATGATAGATCTCAGTGTGTCTGTAAAGTACCACCTGTTCAAAAAGTTACAGCATGAGGTGTAAAGATGCAGAGTGCTTGAAATAAGTCTGGACAGGGAAATAGTTATTTATATATTACCCAAGAGATTGTATAATTTTTTGTATAAATCAATAGCTTTCAAGTTATATTCTTCACTGCCCCACATACATACTGAAGTACTTTAAAATATGTCTAAAGACCACCACCCTCTATGTCCTGGTCCTGCACAGAGAACTTCATATCTACTCCATATATTTGAGATATTACATTAAATATTATTTGAAAGAAGTTTCTTTCCACTGGGAACAGGATTCAAAAATTACTATTATGGAGAAAAGGCAGCCATTCTATAGGAGGGAAATGACAAGATCAGGTTTGCTGATGAAAAGATTAAAAGGCCCCTTTGGTGTCTGATGGGGCTGAGGTTCATTAGTGAAGATAGTGCCTCCTCTGTCTTCTAGGTGAGAGGAGGTGACACTCTGAAGGGTATAATGAATAAAGGAATGGAAACACAGTAGAGAAATTTGGGAGGTAAAACTGATCAGACTTGGTGGCTATAGACATAGTGGGTGAGGAGACAAGAAAGGATGGTGAGGCTCCTGAGTTTCTGGCTTGAGTAAACGGTGGACAGTATAAGGCACTAAAAAGTGCTAGGTTCAAAGTGGCAGGAACAGTGGAGAAGTAAATGGGTTTAGTTGTTGAAATACTGGTTTAAAAATTCTAGGTATATCCAGATACATAGGATCAACACAGAAAGGATGCCAACCTTGAAATCTGAAGTAGAATGTAACCTGCAGATTTATATTATATTATATTATATTATATTATATTATATATATTATATATAATATATTTATATATTTTTAATAAATATTATATATATTTATATTAACCTGCTAGTTAATATTCTCTTCAGCTTAGAGATGAAAGGTAAAGCGGGGTAGGATGATTTGTCCCTGGCATATTCTTTCTAAGGGAACAGCGATATTTTCTTACATATGCTATTTTCCTTTAAAGCAATGAAATTCAGCTAGAACAGAAGACAGCCTAAGGTGTTCTACATAGCCAAGGGTAGAATAGTGGAAACCTTTTCTCTCTGCACATGTGGATAATGCTCTAGTGCAGGACCCTATTTAAGGAGTTCTCTTGCCTCAGACCCTCATATAGGACATGGTAACAGTGCTACTTGAGTGTGGGGTTTCTGTTTACATAGAAAGTTGGATGTGCTGGTGGAATAAAAAGGAGTAGAATATTTTCTTCCCTTTTCCATATTCCCTCAACTTCTTAGAAATCACACAGTACTCATGCGTTTCTGTTACTGCTTGTGCTTACCTGAAGCATTATACTTCTTGTAATTATTGATTTTTCTGCTTCCCTCATTAATTGGCTGGCTCTACTATATCAGGTATCATAACTTCTTAAACTGTTGCTTTTCCAGCCCTTTCACACAGTCTGGGAGCACAAAGTCCTCAATAAATGTGTGCTAAAGAAATGAATTGGAAAGGATTTTTATTTATTTATTTGCTCACACAGAAGGCAGGTCATATTCTCCTCTTGGTTTGGCACAATTTTAAGCCAGATGGGAGGTTTGTTTAGCCCCTCACTCTCACTGTCTCTTGTTTGTTGCTGCTGTTTTGATCCTGCCATATCCTACTTCTACTCTTCTGGCTGCCTCATCCTAGGCCTTACAATGGTCTCTTTTGTGAAATTTTAGGCAATGGATATTTGTCGCACTCATTGCCTTTACACTACGCAGAAAGTCAGCCAAGTCACTGAGAACCAATTCATAGACTGCCAATTCACAAAATGGCCAAGAGAAAACTGCCCAACCCATAATCTCTCTCAGCCTCAAGGATTAAAGCTAATAGTAGTTTTGTGGGTGATAGACTCAGAGGAGCAGGGGAGAAGAGTGGTCTGTCTGTCTGTCTTTCTTTCTTTCTTTTCTTTTCTTTTTTTTCTTGAAATAAGATTATTCATCTGCACTACCTTTTAATAAGGATGAAAGGGTTAGCAAATGATAATCTTTAAGCAAAATAGCAATAAAAGTCACGTTCCATTTTTGACTCCTCATCTAAGTATCCACTCACTTATACATGCAACCATCTGAAATGTAATTCCAATTTCCTACCTATGTATAAATACTTAAAGTATAAATAAATACCATCTTTCCTAAGATTAGACTAACTTAAAAATTGCTATTTCACTGATGGTGAATTACAAATCTACTGTGAGGCATTAGAATGACTGCATTTGCAAAATCTTTATTAGTGCCTGTCTCATGTTTATCTTCTTATTTGGCAATAAACATTTTAATGCCATCAATGTAAAAATCCTTGTAGTTTTATTTATTTGCCACAGATTTGAATGCCATCATAATGATTTTAAG
>VMDO01024954.1:0-28933 GCA_007922755.1 Pedetes capensis | reverse complement strand
TTGAATGTTGGTGGAAAGTGATAGATCATTGCATAATTAGTAAGTAAATCCACTTTTTTAGGCCCTTAAATACACATTTCAGCAGCCATTAGAAGGATCTGTCTTTGGAGAACAACCTCAAAACCATGCGTCTATCCCCACTTGATTCATTTCTCTTTCCACAATTAGCTGCCGTTTAAAAATTCTTCCAGACTGCAGCTCTGCTTGGACCTTTCTTTCTTTTCTGCAGGCTATGTCTTTATTCTCCTTAGTCTAAAGCTTTAATATTTGAAATTAGCCTCATAAATTAAAGAAGAATGCCCACATGGGTGATTATTTGGAAGCTCAAATAGGTTTGTTTTGCTTTCTTGCACTTTTTTGAGGGTAGTGTGAGAGTAATAGGTAACTGTATAATCCACACACATAAAGTTTGACAGGCGAATATTTTATGAAGTTGCCCTGAGGGCATCTAGATAGCACATGCTGTTTATTGTGACAATCCAGTCCGATTCCCCAACCAAGGGAGAAGCGCACAGCAGATTTGAGGACCAGCTGTGGGGACCACAGTCTACCTGCCAATTGCAAAGCTGAAATCCAGAATTCCAGCCTGAAACATGGGATGGGGCTTTGAGAGTTTGCACCAACAGGATTTTAACAAGACAGCCTGTTTGAATATCTTCTGTCCTTTCCCATGTTCAGCTGAAGTACTGGAGAACAAGGCAGTATAAATTTAGAAATTGCTAAGTGGCTAAAATCACTGAGCCACCTGTGTGTATGTGCTGCCAATGACCCGAAATGCTTCTTGGCTAAACGGGCTTTGCAAAGTTCACTCTGTAGCAATTTAGCAGTCAGAGCTGTTTGCGGCTTGTTTGGTGAAACATTTGCCAATGGAGGTCAAAAGTCTAGGACGGGGGGAATTATAGTTAGATTTTGTGCATTTCCAAATTGGAACAAATCTGATTTAGCACAGCTAAGCCCAATCTAAGCTAAACTGGATGGTAAATAAGGGAGGCAGGAGAAGAGAGGATGCTTTTGAATTGTGGTGCTGGAGATGAATACTGAATATACCATGGACGGCTAAAAGAACCAGCAGATCTGTCCTAGAAGAAGTGCAACCTGAATGCTCCTTGGAAGCAAGGATGGCTAGACTGTGTCATCACGTTTGGGAGAGTGGTGGGTCAGCGAAATAAAGGAAGACTCTCAACCGGATGGGCTGGGATTTGGCTCAGTTGGTGGACCACTGCTCTGAAGTCTCTGAGGCCCCAAGTTCAATTCCCAGCACTGCAAAAATGGGAGAAGGACCTGGCAATCCACTCCCAAGGCAATCCCAAAACAGTCAGCCATTGAAAACACCATAAGGTTCACTATGAGTCGGATACCTACTCAACTGGATGGATTGATACAATGGCTGCAACAATTGGCTTAACCTAAAAAAGATCGTGTGCATAGCACAGTGTCAGGGGATGTTTTGTTCTGTTGAACATGGGGTCACTAGTTATCGGACCATACCGGGCAGTGGTCTGAGAAGCTGAGGCGTGAGGGAGGAGATGGGATGGGACCTTCTTGATTTCAGCACCACTTACCCAGCTTGAAAGGATGGGGATTTTAAAAACTTGAGAAGCCAAACCGGAGCTCAGGGCTCAGGCAACAACGGTTGTGTTAGGCACCACAGGACGCTTCCCTTCCCATTTCCCAGCTGCACCATGCAGGGCATCGTCTGCGGAGTTCCTGTTTCCTTGGTGTCCTGGGAGGGTCTGCAGGCCCCTTAGGGGAAGGAGGGCAGACGGTGCTTATTTCCGAGGACAGGCTGGGGCGCAGAGCCCAGGTTTCCCCAGGAGGCTCTGCGCAGCCAGGGTGTCAGGCATCTTCCCTGGGGCTCTGCTCCTCCCGCCCTCGCTCTGCTGCTGCCCCTGGCTCTGGGCTCATCTCGCCTCTCACGGCCTCCGCGGGACTCTGGACCCCCGAGCAGCTCAGACCCTGTGCACACTGCGCCTTGGCTGGGATGCGGGGCGGCACCCACGCCCTCACAGCGCCTCGGATCCAGAACATTCCTTCCCATTTCCTCCTGCCTCCGCGCCAGCTCTAGCGGCTTGGAAGGGCTCTGCTGCCTGTGGCCTGACCCCTGACCCCGGCCCCATGTGCTCAGATAAAGAGAAGTCTCGGCCAGGGGCTCCCCAGGGTGAAAAACACAGGCCTCAGGGTCCACTCTCATCAAGCAAGGTGACAAACCTCCCAAGCCTCAGTTTCCCCACCCCCAAAAACAGCATCCACGGAGACATAGATTTCAACTTTTTCCTGCCTCTGAAACCTCAGGTGGAATCTGACCTGGGTTCGATTGTTCTTTCATACATCACAGGTTGCCTATCGGTTCGAAGGTCCCTGCAGTCCCCTGTTCCCTCACTAACGAATTCCCCTCAAAGTACCTTGGCAGGACTCTGGAGCTCTCTGACATGCAAGGTGAAAACGGCTGCCCTGGGGGGCCTCTGGGTTTTCTCAGCCGGCGACTAGTCCTGATTTTACGGAGTTCACAGGGCAGAAGCTAAGATTTCCACTAAGGCTTCCGAGCGCTCTCCCCAACCGAGGCCCTCAGGTGTTGCTTGCTGCCCTCAGCCCGGTGCCCCCCACCCTGCACTCACAGCATCAGGGGCTGGAAACCCACATTTTCACTCTTGGGAGCCCTGGGACTGGACCCCCCGCCTCGCCTTGGTTAGGGGGCGATGCCCGCAGCATTCAGCTCCCCGTCCAGATCTACAAATGGAAGCTCAGAGCCGCCCGGTGGGCGGGCCTGATGCTCTGTGCCCAGCCTGCCGACGGGCTCTCCCTCCTGTGCCGCACGCCCTGGTGTTCGCCTTCCTTCACTTTCTAAAGCCAAAATCCCTTTGCATCACCAGGCTGCGCATCTGCTGTTCCCTCTGGCTGGAGCGCTGTTCGCTTAACTCTCCACCAAATGAACTTCTGCCCTGCCATCCACAGCTCCTCTGCTGGGAAAGACCTCTCTGATCTTTGTGTCCACATCAGACCCGTCTGTGGTTCACGCGTACAGTCACACGCAGCTTTTATCCACGCCTTTAACTCAGCTGCAACTTCACAGTCGCGAACCATCTGTCTGATTCTTTGGTAGAGAGTTTCCCCTTTAGACCAGAGGCTGGAAATCGATTGTCTCGGGGAAAATCCAGCCCCTCACCAGCTTTTGCAAAATAAAGTTTTACTGGGATGTAGCCATGCTTCTTTGTTGTTGTTGTTGTTAGGTGCCGTCAAGTCAGTATCCGACTCATAGCGACCCTCTGTACAACAGGGGAAACACGATTGTCAGTGCTTCTCTGCTGTTCATAGGATTTTCAATGGCAGATTGATTTTTGGGAGGGGGTTGCCAGGTCCTTCTCCCAAGCCTTCAGCTTCTGGTGTTCCCAGGCGGTCTCCCATCCAGGTACTAACCAGGCCCGACCCTGCTTAGCTTCCGAGATCTGATGGGATCAAATGCCACAGGGCTACGGCTGCAGGCGTTGCTTCTTTACTTACATCTTATCTGTGCCTGCTTTCGTAACGCAACCGTAGAATGAATTATTTGCAATAAAAATGGCATGGCCCAGCCGAGCACGGTGGCACACGCCTGTCATCCCAGTGGCTTGGGAGGCGGAGGCAGGAGGATTGCAAGTTCAAGACCAGAGGCAGTCTGTGTAACTTAGTGAGACCCTGTCTCAAAAAGTCAAAAAAATGGGCTGGGGGCACAGCTCAGTGGTCCAGCATTTGCAGAGCATGCAAGTGCGAGGCCCTGGGCTCAACCCCCAGTACCACACACACACACACAAAAAAAAAAAAAAACCAGGATGACATGGCCCGCAAGTTCAAAATACCTGACTCCTTGCCGGAAGGCTCGCCAAGCCTTGCTCAAGACCGTAAGGTGCACTAAGGCAGGAAATGTGTCCATTTTGCTCATCATTTTATCTACTTCCTGTTAACAGAGTTCCTGAAATGTATTCTGAGCTCAAAATAAAAATATATTTAATGGCTAAATCAATGAGTGGTGCACAAATATCATTAGTTAGATGTGTGGAATACAGTCAAAATTAGACAGTAAACATATTACCCAGAGCATAGGAAAGAATGTCTCATTTAGCATTTCTACTTGTTAAGGCCTTTATCATGATCAAAATGCATTTTTTAGAAAATGGAAAATGTATTAGTGGTGATGGTGAAATTCAGTGGGATGAGCGTCGGACTGATCAAAATAACAACTCATTCAGGCCGTTTATTCTCATGCAGGAGCTAATGGCTTCAAATTGCAGCCAGCCATTTAGCCTTTCTAAATGAACCACAGAGCTCACAGATGCTATTTTTTCTTTACTATTATGGAACATGAATTGTTTCTAGTGGATTTTAAAACATTTTATTTGTTACAACAAGTGGCCTATATAAATATATATGTATAATGATCCCATCACAAATTTTTCTGTTCTATGGGCAGGTGTGAATTTTCCCTCCAGGGACAAAATGCTGTATGAATCATCTAACTTGAAGACGTGAAGCTCTAGCGTTTGACAGTAAATTAATATACTAGACACACGCATGCATACATATAATTAGAGGGTAGCATTCTGCTTCATTTTTGAAACTTTATGCTTTCATGTTTTACTGGTTTTATAGAAGGGTGGATGCCCAGGTCGGGGGCTGGGGTAAGACCAGGACTCTCGGCAGGTCTATCGACAGTTCCTCCGCGGTGCTATTCTCAGCCTTTCCCAGCGCTATCAGTAATTTATGACCGCAATAAAGAACCAAGCATTTTCAGTATTCAAGGCAGCTGCCTGCATCCAGAAGCGTGGCCCCACTTTCAAATGTGATCTGCGGGGCGGGCGTGCGAGCCAGCCCTTAGAGTGGGAAGCCGTAGGATCGGAAGCGGCTATTTCTGTGCAGCAGCCTTTCCTGAGCTGAGACTTTCGCTGCTGAGCAGATTCTCAAGGCCTTGTTCAGCTGGCACAACACGAAGAGCCTGACCTGGCTCAGAAGGTCCCAAAGGCAGATCCGACCACAGTCGCTTAGGGCACAGCCTTATCTCGATTCTACAGCTGCTTCTGCCATGGAGCAACTGCCAGCAGAGGTGACCGGACCTGCCTGTGCCTCAGTTTCCTCATCTGTGAAGACGCAGGAAATAAGGACACCCATAAAGAAAATGGGGGAGAAGGGCCTGGCAATCCGCTCCCAAGGCAATCCCAAAACAGCCATTGAAAACCCTGTGAGGGTTGCTATGAGCCGGATACTGACTTGACGGCACCTAACAACAACAACAACAATAAAGAAAGTGGTAGCAGGAATACACATCTGTAATCTCAGCGACTGGAGAGGTAGAGGCAGGAGGATCACAGGTTCAAGGCAGAGGCAGCCTGTGCAACTCCGTGAGACTCTGTCTCAAGATAAAAAATGAGAAGGGGCTGGGTGGCGCAGCTCAGCGGCAGAGGCCGCCTGGCCACCCTGACTCTAGGATTGGAACCTAGCAGGGAAAGCAAAGGGCTCTGCGATGCTCAACAATGACTGAAGCTTTCGCCCAGAGGCTCTGACAGCTCATTTAAAGCAGGAAATTAAAACACCGCAAAAGCAACCTGAAAACAAACGGTGCCTATTGCAACCTCTCCCAGCCCTGCTGAGGCAGCGTTTGAGATCATAAGAAGTCGAAGCAAAAGGAAAATATTCTGCCAGCTCTGTGTGCGAGGGCTCCTTCTCGTGAACCAGCACCGCTGCATCTCACCCCCAACATCTAAATCGGCAGGGGTTTGACAATTAACGGGAGGCACCTTAGTGCTTCTTCTTGGCTGGCTACTGCTCTTTACATATGCCAGCTCTCTGGACACGTCTGTGTTTCCCTTACATTTTCCTTTCCCTAATTTGTCCTATTACTGCCACACTCATTTCTTGATCCCCAGTAACGCTGCCCACTATGCCTTTTCTGTTATTAGCCAGGGGCCCGGGAGCTTGGGGCTCCTCCCCCACACCAAGGGGCGTTTTCTTCCCTCTGTTCAGTTATTGCTGCGAGTTGAGGACGTCATCTTATGTCCTTTCCAGAAGGAGAATTCTGTGCAAAGGACGCGGCATCTCTAACGGCTGCTGGGGCAGAGAAATAGCGGGAGGCCAGGGTGAAGGAGTGGCTTCGGGGGGAGGGCAGGGGGGGTTGCAGTGCCTTTGCTCTGCGCCTGGAGCCGTGATGAATGGGTCTCCTCCGGGGGACGATGAGGTGAACTTCAAATGGCACCTTGGCATAATATATGTCTTATCTCCTCTCAAAAGCAATTTTTATTTAACAAGTAGTCTAAAGTAACCTTTGGGTCGGCTCTTTTGTCTGTTGATATAAACAAGAAATATCACGTTTCACCTTACCATATTTTCTTACGTACTTAAGTTCTTTTCTTTTCTTTTTCTTTTCTTCTTTCCTCCCTCCCTCTCTTCCTTCCTTCCTGCCTTCCTTCCTTCCTTCTTTCCTCCCTCTTTCTCTTTCCTTCCTTCCTGCTTTCTTTATTCCTTCCTTCGTTTTCTTTTCTTTTCCTTCTTTTCTTTTCATCTTTCTTTCTTTCTTCTCTCTTTCTGTCTGCCTCTCTCTCTCTCTCTCTCTCTCTCTCTCTCTCTTTTCTCATAATAATAGGCTTGGCTCAGCCTGTCCCTGTCCCTGAGGGACTCTTAAAGCAACGAGGAAATTGTAATTTAGGAATCATCCAACTCAAACTGCAGTCATTTCACTCGGCTTAAATAAAAATCTTTCCATCATTATATGTTATAATTATGTCACCACATGCTATATAATTCAAATTAGATGATGATTACATGCCATATATTAACATTAATTGTGTAACTAGACATAACCATATGTTTATATGTGGATTTAATTACCATCTTAAAAATCCTATCAAAGAAGATGTATGTGATGAATTTTTTAAGTGGGGAGTGGTAAGAAAGAGCATGTTCAAATAAATACATATGATTAAGCATATGGCAGAAATGTAAATAACTGGAATAGGCTTTTTAAATTAGCGTTTGTTTGATTATCCTGGCTTTGTGCTTGGAAAAATCATATTGTAATATAATGAAAGTGCAGAGTAATCAGGTGGATCAGCCGTAACCCCACTGCCCCAACATGGCTCCATTCCAGAGCGCGCCCACAGCCACAGGTATTGGTGAGGCTCTTTGGTTAGAGCTTTTCACAAAATTTTAGTTTGGTATATTCGTATAAATTTTCATAATGAGCGTATTTTTTGCATTCTTGCTTGGTGATTATCAGGTACAATATTGTCAGCATTATGGTCTATTGAATAAACTTGTTGTGGTTGTTGTTAGGTTGCCATTGAATTGGGTCCGATTCATAGCAACCCAATGTACAACAGAAAGAAACACTGCCTGACACTGTGCCATGCCTGGCACTATGTCAGCGCTTCTCTGCTAGTCATAGGGTTTTCAATGGCTGGTTGTTTTTTGGCAATGGGTTGGCAGAAGAGACGGTGCTCTTCTCAAGGCAGGGGACACAGGATAGGTGCATTCATGAGTCTATGAATACATGTGCACATCTCTGTCTACCTATAACATAGCAACCCACCAGCTATCAGTGTCTATCCATCGATGAACAATCTAGCAGTGTTTATCCGTTAATACCTATCCATATATATTTATATCTGTACTTCCCTTATCCACCACTGACATAGTGCTGGGCATGGCACAGTGTCAGCGAGTGTTTTGTTCTGTTGTACATCAGGTTGCTATGAATCGGACCCGACTCAAGGGCACCCAGCAACAACAAGAGCACTTAACAGCAATGAGTGGTGGCCTCTCCTGAGTTTGAGAGCTGGCCTGGGCCTCTTTCCCTGGGTGGGCTTCCCTTCTGCACTTCCTGCCAACACTGCCATTCTCATGTCCATCGGAGAGAGCAGAGAATGTGGACTCGCAAACTCCACGCTCAGGAGTCACACAGCGTCCCCCGGATGCCTTCTCTTGTTAACAAATCCTGGGAAAAGCCAGGTTCTCGGGGAGGGGAGGCAGCGTCTCCTCTTTTATGGAATAAATGATCAGGTCATCTTGCAGAGGGGTCTTCGTGCTGAGAAGGGTGGGCTGGCGCAGCCCCCTTCCTAGACACCTGACCCAACATCTGTGAGTCTGTGTCTGCTCGGAGCTCTATAAGTGGGTGCGAAGGAAAGACAACCCACACAGAGGTGTGGGGTGCCCTGTGCAGGGCACACATTCCACCCCGTCTCTCTGTCTGTCTCTCTCTCATCAGTTCATCGGATCCCGGCCCTTGCTGTGCTCCGCACTTCTGCAGACGTGACCAGTAGCCTGATGCTCCAGAACCCAGCGGTGCGGTTTCTGAGTGTGGCCAGTGGGGGTCACAGCGAGGCGACTTGCCTCCCCAGGTCCAAGTCTGGCTGCAGAGCCTCTTCGATGCGAGTCGATCGTCTCTTTCACGCTCTCACCTGCCGTCCGAGGGAGGTCTTTGCAAGTTGAGAAGCAGCAGTGGAGAGGGAGAGAGAGAAGCAGAATTAGAGAACGGGCCGTGCCCAGTCCCTCACGCATAGTGGCGAGGCGTGGCGGAGAGGCAACGAGTGTTTGTTTGACTAAATTCACACCCGGACTCAGCATCAAGGACCGCTCCGTCCACCTTCCTTCCCGCAAGCTCCTGCTGCAAGAACTCCAGTAGGTCTGCGCTGCTTGGCCTATACAATGGTGATGAATCTTCCCTGGATTCCCAGTGACGCTGTGGTGTAGCCACCTCAGTTTCGCTCAGGAGAAACGGGACCGTTTCAGACAGTGATGTCAGCAAACCCATAGAACTCCTGATCTCCAAACCTCTTTAAAGGCATTAGCAAATTAATTTTCCCAGAACTCGTAGGAAGCAGGTAATTATTTTTATAGCTGGAGAGGATGAATGTGATGATGTATTGACCTCCAAATGCTACCCAATGAAGCAACGCCATCTGTGGCTCCCGTTCACCCCTGGCCTCTTCCTATTCGCCCTAACATCCATCACGGGGCACGCAAGTGTTGCCAGATCATTACAAAGGAAATTAATCTCACCAGTACTTATTGGAAATATTTATTATGGACTCTGAAACTCTTTAGCAAGTGAGATGGAGAAAGGGAGAGGACAAAGAAGATATGATATCCGATGTTAGACACCATCAGCCACCAGAGCAACGAAGGAAGCATAAAGAAATGATTGGGTCAAGAAAAGGATAGGATGTGCTCCTTACATCTGCTGGAGAGGAGTGTACTGCACAAAGATTGCTGAGGATTTCCATAGAGGAAAAGGAACAGACTCACAAACTCCACATAGCCAAGTTTAGGACAACATGGTCAGAAAATAACATAGTGAAAGGATGGATTATAACATACTACGCAATAAAGAAAAAGGTGTCCATAGCAATATGCAGAGAAAATGAAAAGGAAAGTGAATTCTTCGTAATGAAAGATGCCAGTTAATAAAGTTGAAGAAGAAATGGTCAGGTTAAATGGCAAGAATTTATGGGAGAACAGAGTATTCACGTAGGATCTAAATGCCTTCTTAATTATACCTGGGAAAAGTATTGTCATAGTGCATTTGAGGTGCTATCACAAAATATTTGTTTTTATCTACAGTTGTGTCCTGATATGTGGAGTAGAATTGAACAGAATGAAGAGGTGTGGGCATGGCAGTTCCCAGTTAGAACGGGGATATAGTGTGTCCATTATTCAAAGGACTTTTGTTGTTGTTAGGTGCTGTCAAGTTGAAGCTGACACACAGTGACCTTATGTGCAAGAGAATGATGGTTTTATGTTTGAACCCATTTTTGTAACCACTATGTGTCTTCTCATTTTGGGTCGTGCCAAATCAACCAAAGGAGGCCCCGGGACCTTTACCTCATTCCTGTCATTAAGGTTGAATCTACTTTGAGGAGCCTAGGGGACTCAAAGGGTCACATTTACAGAATGGTCTCCCTTCCTGCTCTGGTTCCTTAAGCATGTGAGAGTCACCTATAACACCAGAGCCAGCCACAGGAAACAGCACATTTTATATTTCCTCTGACCCAGCCTCCTTCCTGAAACACTGCTCTTTGCTCTTTTAGTTCCCAAATCTACGACTCCCCATCTATATTTTAGGTTAAAATATTGATACTTTATGTGGCCTCTTTGGTCCATTCTGATTTCCCTTCTGACTTACTGACCTCAGCTTTCTACCTGAACCTCCACTTTGCAAGGACCTTGAGGAATTGCTCATGGACAGAGGTAGAAGATGGTCCCGGGCTTGACCCTGGGAAGGCTCTAAATGACTAACCCCCACTCTCCCCTAACTCTGCCATTTGACAACTGGACAGGATCAGTTGAATGATGGAAATACAGCAGTTTCTCCTAGAGGGACCTGCCTAGAGTAGATATTTTAATGCACCAGTCCACAGCTCTCCAGATTATAGTTCTATAAAACAATGTACATTGTGAATTCCTTTTGATCTATGGCTGATGAAAATATCATTTGTGATTCAAGTTATTAACATTTTCCATTGAAACATCCAGCTTCACTTAGACTTGTAAGTTTAATAGAATCCATCTGTCACATCCACTCAGTCCTGCCATATTTGACTTCCAGTAGAAGCAGTAACCAATTTGCCTGCCTTACTTTTGTGAATCTAAAATCTTCGGTCACAGGATCCAAAAATTAGCAATACAAATCCAGTTAAACTGCAAAAATTCCAGACTGTTGAATCTAATTCTTGAGGCTGGCTAAAGGTCTTTTCCTGAGCTTAATAACTTATCAAAATTGCCTTTCTGATCGTGTTTAGAGAGTTATGTCTTCAAGGGATCAATTCGTTTTGATTCTAGTGTAGCTTATTTGTCTGAGAGGCACAGTGCCCAGTGGAAGCATTTGGGGGTAAAAGTAGGTGGGGGCCCTGGGGGCTGTTCTCTCAATTTACAACCAGAGCAAGAGGCGTCATCTCCTGTCATGAGCTGGCAACACAGTTAACATTCTGCCTTAGAGAGATCTGGGAAAAGAACCTGCGAGGCCCTTTTCACTACAGGAAATATTTTCCCTGTACAATTGCTTAAGAGAAACAAGCTGGGTTAAAAACCAACGAGCTGTTTCCACAAAGGCAAGATGGGCAGGAGGGGAACAACAGCTAATTCTCACGGAATGTGTGGTGTGAGTCAGAACTGGTTTCGATGCTTGTGCGTTTCCTAGCGCACATGAACCCACAGCAAGCTGCGATGCCCGTAGAAATGTTGTGTCCGCTTGACAGTTCAGGAATGGATTCGTGGAGGAGTAAAAATAGTAATACAATTAAGTGAGCATTTACTACATAGCAAGTACCATGATTATCTTCTTGTTAGGTGCTGTCGAGTCAGATCCAACTCATAGCAACCCTATGTACAACAGAACGAAACACTATCTGACACTGTGCCATGCACACGATCTTATGTTTGAGCCATTGTTGGAGACACATTTCTTCTCATTTTGAATGGTGCCACATCAGTAAAAAGAGGGCCCAGGGGCTTTACTCCATTCCTGTCAGTAAGGTTGACTCTATTTTGAGGAGACAATTCTTCCCCAGCCATTTCTTGAATGCCTTCCAGCCTGGGGGGGTTCATTCTCCAGCACTATATCTGACAGTGTTTCTCTGCTATTCGTAGGGTCTTCGATGGCTGATTGTTTTGGGAGTGGGCTGCCAGGTCCTTCTCCCTGGTCTGTCTTAGTCTGGAAGCTCAGCTGAAACCTGTCCACCATGGTGGCCCTGCTGGTATCTGAGATACCCGTGGCATAGTTTTTAGCATCACAGCAACACACAAGCCCCCACAGCATGACAGGCTGACAGGCACGTTTAAAGATTAAGTCTGATTAAAAAGATGAATACAGGGACCAAGTGACGTGGATGGAACGTGATGGCTAATATTCTGTGTGAACTTGACAAGATTACAGGGCCGCCAATGGGACCAAATAGTATTCAGCTAGATAGTCTTCTGGGGGGAGAGGTCCCCATTTACGCTGGTAGACAGAGTAAAGCAGATGACCCCGCCTATTGCCGGTGGCCCTTATCCAATCAGTTGAAGGCCTGGATGGAATGAAAAGGTGGCCTCCCCTTGTAAGGGGACACACCTCCTGGCTGACCCAGGATGGTATTTCTCTTATTCCTGCTTTTCCTCCAACTGGCCCCTTCATACTTCTGCAGTCTGGCATCCATGGGCTTCTGGATTGGAACCTTTCCCCTCAGCTCCCTGGGTTCTGAGCCATTCAGGGTCCAGCTGGAGCTCCGTCCTCCTCCTCCTCGGATCTCCTGGGTCTCAGGTTGGGACTTCTCAGCTCCTGTGATGGCACGAGGCAATTCCTTGTACTATTTCTTATTATACACCTCTCTTTTTTTTCTGTTTCTGATGGGAAACCTTCATAGAGTCCCAGTGTCACTGTGGGAGGCACCAGGGTAAGATCGCCAGAGCAATCGGGGACGGGGGTCTATTTAATTCGTCGCCATCTGAACAGATGCACCCTGTTATTTCCTTCAGGTGTGGACCAAGGCTGTGTCAAGATTGTAAGGGTCCATGACTGCGGCCAGGAGGACTTGACGCTTGTCCTTGCTTGACGCTAAAGTCCAGGTCTTTGGGTTGGTCAGTACTGAGGACTTGAAAGAGTTTACGGAAGAGCAGCCTCCACCCTGAAGTGCCTGAAGGCCACAGATACGGGGCGGGAGATGATGCCAAGACCTGGATGGCGTCGATACTGCAGACCTAGTCGGAATCCAGAGCTGCAGTGGAGAATCAGGAGAGGTACGGAAAACGGAGGGATAAGAGGTCTCCAAGGGGGCAGGGGTAGCCCAGGCTGTTTCTTCCATAGATCCTTCTGATAAGGCGGATTTTAACAGCAGGCTAAAAATGGTTTTCTATTCGCAATACCTGATGTGGCAAAGGAGTCGCTCGAACTCGTGCGTGTGCTCCGTGTGTGTTTGTTGCTGGCAGAGCATGATTCATAGACAGCAAAGGGCTGTGGATGGGGTCTACTAGATGTAGATATGATTTGACTGGGTGTTACAGGACAGCCTGGAGAGAATAGGATGATTGTGTGTGTGTGTGTGTGTGTGTGTGTGTGTGTGTGTGTGTGTGAGAGAGAGAGAGAGAGAGAGAGAGAGAGAGAGAGAGAGAGAGAGAGAGGGAGGGAGAGGGAGAGAGAGAGAGAGGGAGAGAGAGACAGAGAGAGAGAGACAGAGAGAGAGGGAGGGAGAGGGAGAGGGAGAGAGAGAGAGAGAGACTCCTGGCAGTGTGTTGTACATTTTTGCTGTCCTATAAACACACCGAGGTTTTGGTGATGCTTCCTCATGAGCCAGTGACACATCTGCCCCACCCTGCTGAGGAATCTGCTTCTCTGCTCCACCTCCTACTTTCTGGGTTCATGTTGTTGTTGTTGTTAGGTGCCGTCGAGTCGGTATCTGACTCATAGCGACCCTCATAGGGTTTTTAATGGCTGACCGTTTCGGGATTGCCTTGGGAGTGGATTGCCAGGTCCTTCTCCCATTTTTTGTGGTGCTGGAAATTGTTCTCGGCACCTTAGAGACTGCAGCGCAGTGCTCTACCAACTGAGCTAAATCCCAGCTGTCTGGGATCATTGTTGTTGTTGTTGTTGTTAGGTGCCGTCGAGTCAGTATCCAACTCATAGCGACCCTCTGTGCAACAGGGGAAACACAATTGTCAGTGCTTCTCTGCTGTTCATAGGGTTTTCAATGGCAGATTGATTTTGGGAGGGGGTTGCCAGGTCCTTCTCCCAAGCCTACAGCTTCTGGTGTTCCCAGGTGGTCTCCCATCCAGGTACTAACCAGGCCTGACCCTGCTTAGCTTCCGAGATCTGACGGGATCGGCTGCCACAGGGCTATGGCTGCAGGCTCTGGGATCATAGTCATATCCTATTTCTACTGCTGGGTGCTGGATAGAAAGACAACTTTGTCCTCCATGGGATGCTATAAACTAAACTCTACCTTTTCCAAGAAGTTTTATGCTGATGTTTATACTGTGCTTCATCTCGTGTGTAAAAGGTATTTTAATCATGGAAGTGAAGTGTGGTCAACATAATGTTTTATTCTTCCAGGAGAATATCCATTTTTGAGCACCGGGTTTTGATATTAGTTGATTTTGACGTTCCTGCCAGGCACCTCACAGAAAGGGAAATGTTTATTTAACTAAGCATTAGACTCGGTATTTCTTTTGCATTTGTTTCAATTGTTTTTTAAAGAAAGACGTTTTGCTCATTTATTGCAAGGCAAGTTCTCTACCGTAAGTTGGTTCCAAGGGATTCTGTGTTTTTCACAATTTGGTGAGAGGTAAACAATTCATTAATTGTTAGCTGTCCAAATATGATCTTTGCCAAATTGTTTTAATTTTCCAAACCATCTGGTGTTTTGTGGAAATAAATGCTCCAGCTGAGGCCCCCGGAGCAGCTCCGGTGGGCTCTGGGTCCAGCTGCTGTTGCGATCTGCAGGAGAGGTGGGAATGGAGCGGAGATCTCAGCTGACTACTAATCAGGGGGCCCTAACGCTACCCCTGCAGAAACAGCCGTGACGCGGCGCTTCAGGTGCACACCGGAGCCACAGGGAAAACACAGCAAGGGCTGGGCAGGGGCTTCTCAGAGAATCTGGGGAAGGAGAAAGAGGAGGGGATAGGAGTCTGAGCAAACAAAAATGCAAGGAGAAGCGTGTGTGCACCTGAGCAAAGCGTTACCAGGTGATCTTGCTGCCTCTGCAACCTGGTCAATGGACGTCTTTTCTAAGTTCAATAATAACCTCATCAACCAGTAATACATTTACATGAGGTAAATATCAAAATGGGAGAAGGACGTGGCAATCCACTCCCAAGGCAATCCTGAAAACAGCCATTGAAAACCCTATGAGGGTTGCTATGAGTCGGATACCGACTTGACCGCACCTAACAACAACAACAAATATCAAAAAGGAGAGAAAATGCTGTGACCAATGGTTTTTTTTATACATGTATTGCCCATACAGCTAATAACACACTATGATTGCAGAGTCCTCTCCAGTCTTTGCTACCTTTTAGAGTTTCTTTATGCGATGATAGCCTGCAGCTGTAGCCCTGTGGCATCCGATCCCATCAGATATCGGAAGTAGGGTCGGGCCTGCTTAGTACCTGGGTGGGAGACCGCCTGGGAACACCAGAAGCTGTAGGCTTGGGAGAAGGACCTGGCAACCCCCTCCCAAAAATCAATCTGCCATTGAAAACTCTATGAACAGCAGAGAAGCACTGACAATAGTGTTTCCCCTGTTGTACAGAGGGTCGCTATGAGTCGGATGCTGACTTGACGGCACCTAACAACAACAACATGCGATGATAAGCCGTTGCATGCACATATCCGTAAAATTTTATGTTTCGTGTCCACACATTCATTAATGCATCAAGTATTTATTGAGTGTGTACTCCTAGCTGAGTAATGTTCTAGGCAGTAGGAGTCAGAAGAGTGAAAAAGCAGACAGAAGTTCCTGTCCTTCACCTCTCCTTCTAGCAGGTACATAGATGATAAAAAGTAATCTATACTATGTTAGCTGGGGTTTAGCTCAGTTGGTAGAGCACTGCTCTGCACCGTTTGAGGACCTGGGTTTGATCCCCTGCATGGCAAAATGGGAGAAGGACTTGGCAATCCGCTCCTGAAACAACCAGCCACTGAAAACCTTGTGAGGGTCACTATGAGTCTGACCCAACTCGAGGGCACCTGACGACAACAACAGAACTCAGCGTGGTCTCTAGCCGTAGATGAGCAAAGATAAACGTGTGTGTGTGTGTGTGTGTGTTCACGTGGACACCACACACACTCTGTCTGCCTTTCCCACTTGTACATTATGAAATGTTTTGCCTTTTGTTGACCCAACTCGAGGGCACCTGACAACAACAACAGAATTCAGCGTGGTCTCTAGCCGTAGGTGAGCAAAGATAAACGTGTGTGTGTGTGTGTGTGTGTGTTCACGTGGACACACACTATGAGTCTGACCCAACTCGAGGGCACCTGATGACAACAACAGAATTCAGCCTGGTCTCTAGCCGTAGATGAGCAAAGATAGACTAGTGTGTGTGTGTGTGTGTGTGTGTGTGTGTGTGTGTGTGTGTTCACGTGGACACACACACACTCTGTCTGCCTTTCCCACTTGTACATTATGAAATGTTTTGCCTTTTGTTCTCCTTTTCATGTCATGAAAATTTTTCCAAAGAGTCATTTCTAATGGATATTTCGATTTATCAGACTGATAGGGCTGTTTTCTTGATTAATTTATATTTTACTCTATATGCTGTTAGACAAATCCTTAGGCAAGGCTATTTCCTTAGGAAAAGTTCTATCAAGGAAAAATCCTAGGTCAAAAACTACATAAACCTTTAAGGTTTTCCCCTTGGATTCTTTCCTTGTCCTCCAGAAATATGTGGAGACTCCCAGTACGCTCTTCTCACTGGGTATCAGTGTCATCCCTACTCATTGCTTACGTTTTGATTTTTCATTTCCTTTCAGGGCTTATGTGTATTGTGTGCATATTTTAAAGCCTTAATAAATTGCTCTTTACTACTGAAAGAATTAAAAATCTCATTTTAATTCTGTTTTGACTCTAACAAATAGTTGCCACTGGTACTTTCTGTATAAGAAACTTCAAACTTCCAGAAAGAGCATGCCCGGGAATCATGTGTTTTCACAGCTAGTAGAGATCAGGCATTCCAAGGATCATTTACCATCCTGGATTTAATAGCACAAAGACAAAATTAAAAGGAGTAATGATATATAGACCTCCTTTTACTAATACCACTATTTAGAATACAGCTGTCACCTCTCTTTAACTATAACAAATTCATAATTAAAGAAGTATTTTGTTTATAATATTTCTCTAAAATATTTTGCTCCCTGACTTTTTTTCTTTTCCCATAAACTGTCCTCATTTTCTATTTATAGATGCGTTTTAAAAAATATTTCTTCTTTGAGATCTAATAAATAGATTTAATCTATATTTGTATTTTAGTTACTGTATTTGGGAATGGTTACTTCTTCATCCAGTAATCTTTTGGAAGAAAGCCAGGTTTCTGGGAATATGCTGGATTTTCCAGATAAAATTTTGTGTTCCCTTTGTGACCCTGTTTATCTTCCTCTGATTGGCTGGAAAGGCCAGGGGTGTCTGTGAATTTACAGTGCTGAATTTCCTTTTGCTCTCTCCTGGGTCTCATCTCGCTCAGACAATTCCTTCAGCTGTATATCATCGACCAAGAGAGACCCCCGTGGATAACGGAAAGGTCTGGGACGAGGCTGTCTGTCTGCGGGCTGCTGCGGCCACCCTGGGCCCTCCTCCCCTGCAACACCAGATGCCTCCCGTTAACTCACTCATAACACTGCTCCCTGGTGAGGCCCCATGGGAGAATTAGCCAGAGGAACAAACACTCCATTTACAGAGTAAACCTCTTGCATGTATGCTTTAAAGACATGTACGCACTCAAAAGATTTCTAACCCCGGGTCTCCCCCTAGACTCAGTTATCATCTCCTCTCACCATCTTAGGCTTCTTCTTTAGAACCTGGGAGACCCAACTTCAGATTTTCCTAGGTGTGTATTCTGCATTCTTGTTAGAGGTGGAGAAGCAAAAACAGTAATCCATGATGTTTGTTCTGAGTCAAGAACCTTGTAAGAATATAACGTGCTTTCTCCTGTATTCCTCCTGTCCCCAATAAAAGGCCAAAAAGAGTAAACTGATTGTAAAACTATTATAGAATAACTTTTAAGAGATAGTATAATTGTGGCTCTTATGAAGTGAACAGATGTCAAAGACTTTATTAGCTCATTAATTAATGAGGGGACAGATAAAATGCTATAATTGGTTTAAAGGAGATTTGAAAAAGCAGAGGGGTATTCAGGGAAGGAGGAGCTCTGGAATGAATTTACAAATTGATACCAAATGGGTGTATCCAGGGGACAGTAGCTGGTTGTGTTCCACCAACACGATCTATTTGCATTTGTGTGAATGAGAATTATTTGCAGAATCTCCAATTTTCCACAATTTACAGAGTTGTAAAGTGGCTTAAAGACCATGAAAGGCAGAGATAACCCTGGGTGGGGTGAGCTGTACAGAGCATGCACTCTTTTTTGCTGTGTTTGTTGTTGTTGTTGTTGTTGGAATATTTAAAAATTTCTCTTTGCCTCCTCCATCAAATCTGCTACTGAGCCCTTGGAGTTTGCCGCTGGTCATGTCCTGCTTCAAAAATCCAAAAGAGCTTTCCAGTTCCTCTAAACGTACAATTGTTGCAAGCACCGAACTCAGGATAGAGGAGGTAAGGCGCAAAAAGATGCCAGCCCCTAATCTAGGTGGATTATACCACCAAAACGAATTCTGAATTATGCCAAGGGTGTGTATCTGTCAGGGCTCTCCAGAACAACACAGTCACTAGGATCGCTTCTCTTCTGGGAGATTTTGATTGTGGAGTTGGGATCTTTGACGTTCTGGGCCGGTTGTTTGAACTGAGCACAGGTACACGGTCCAGGGATTGGGTGGCCACATGGGGAGGAGAAACTGGTCTGGAGAGAGAGCGAGAATGTGGTAGACATAGACAGGAAAAAAAAAGGCAAGCAAGGAAGAGGAAGGAAGGAAAGGAAGGAAGGAAAGGAAAGGAAGAAGGGAAGGAAGAAAGGGAGGAAGGAAGGGAGGAAAGGTGGGAGGGAAGGAAAGGAAGAAGGGAAGGGAGGAAGGAAGGAAGGAAGGAAGGTAAGAAGGAAGGAAAGAGGGAAGGAAGGAGAGGGAAGGGAGGAAGGAAACAAGGAAGGGAAGGAAAGAAGGAAGGGAGGGAGGGAAGGAAGGGAGGGAAAGGAAAGGAGGGAAGACGGGAAAAGGGTGATTAATTTCTTTGTGTATAGTTCCTTTTGAAGGTCGAGTCACTCCTAAAGACAGCAGGTCATCTTTTGGTGCCATACACCAGCCCCAATTTCCCATTTCTTAAATGAGATATTTTGAGAGTTTTTGTGTTACCTTAGCTAAAGCTTGAAATCTTCTTCTCAAAACATCTCTATTTTCATCGCGAAACTGATTTTCTTAGCCTCTGAGTTCATGCGGTCTCCTTAGCAAGCTATCTGTCATTTTGGTTGACTATATATATAAACAGGTCTTGACTTTGTTATGAAGTGGACTCAGCTTTGCATTCAGACAGACCTGGGTGCGCTTCCAACTCTGCTTCTGACCAGCTGTATAACCCTGAACAGACTGTTCTGAGTCCGATTTCTCTATGTGTTCAGAAGAAAAACACTGACTATTTGGAAGGGTTGTCAGGAAGAATAAAAACAGAAAAATATAGGATGGATAATACGGTATTATTTGAGGCATAGAAGGCCTTTCATAGCTAGTAGCCATTAATGTTGAAACTTATTTTTCTAGTTAGAAGAGATCTTTCTGGATTTTTGCTTCTGCAGAATTCGCTCCCTGCACCCATTCACAAGCCCTAGGTACTTGAAGACCAACAGAATTTTACTTCTTAGCCAATTGCTTCTATTCAAAGCTCTGATCCGAATTCGGTCACTTTCGGACAACAAACTCCGATTTTCCTTTGTTCTTGGAAGTGTTATCGCCCTTGTTGGCTGAAGGCCACATGATTTCCACGCTGGAAGAGAGGCTGTTTTCTTATGAAAGGCAACAGCTGCTGTCTGTCCTGCAGATTTCGGCAAACATCTGTAAGGAATGTGTTCATTGCTCTTGAGTTCTGTCATCTTCTGACTCATTACTGAGTCTCCGCCAGGTGACAATGTCAGCAAACAGCAGTGAGGGGACCCTGGCAGGGGTAGTCTTCCTGCTCCATCTCATACACAGACTACAGAGCCCCGCATGTGACTCAGCTGCTAGCTTAACGTGTGTGTGTGGACTTCACTGACTTTGTTTATCACCCATCTGCTTAACAGACAGAACATGATTTGCTGCTTTCAAGAGGTTTGTTTAAAAACCACTTCCCAGAGCTGGAGAGAGGTGATCTTTGGTATACGCTCTGGCCAGAGTTCCTCATGCTGGCCTAGACGGCTGCGGCTGATCCTCCTCATTTGCAGATCTCCCGTTGCTGAGCCAAACACTACAAAAATGGCCTGTGAGTTTACACATGGGCAGATTATCAACTACTGAGGACACGGAGTGATGGCCGTGGTGCCATGGGAATCTTTACGCTACAAAGTAGCTGTGTGGCCTGGGACCATTTGCCTACCCTTTCTGAGCTTCTGTATCTTATCCCTAAAATACGGAAATGGATAATAGTATTTGCTTTGCAAATTGGTGATGCAGAGGTATCAGTGGTAACCAGCACACGCAGCGTTGGTAAAAACCAGTCGCGATGATAGTGACAATGACAGTGACCTGGTGATCTCAGGGAGCTGGTGAGACATTGAAAGGAAAGCTGGCTGCTTTAGCCCAGGGACCGTAGCAGCTCTCTTCTGGCGCCTGGCTTCTTGCTGTCTGTGGCATATACTCTATGCATGTGGATCTTAGTCAGCTCCCCTAGCCTGCACCCTCCCCACTGATGCTGCACCGGTGACTTTGTCCTGTGGCTCGATCTTGAAGCTTCGAGCAGAGCTTTATTTTGTTCTGAATTTTCAAACACTGTCAGTCCCTCCCCCACGTGTCTGTCACCTTGTCATGCTGTGGGGACTCACGTGTTGCTGTGATGTTGAAAGCTGGGCCACCGGTATCTCAGATACCAGCAGGGCCACCCATGGTGGACAGGGTTCAGCTGAGCTTCCAGACTAAGACAGACTAGGGAGAAGGACCCACAGCCCACTCTTGAAACAATTAGCCATTGAAAACCCCATGAATAGCAGAGAAGCACTGTCAAATACAGTGCCAGGAACTTAGCCCCCCAGGCTAGAAGGTGTTCAAGAAACAACTGGGGAAGAGTTGCCTCCTCAAAGTAGAGTCAGCCTTAATGATGGAAATGGAGTAAAGCCCCTGGAATGTCCTTTTGCTGATGTGGCACAACTCAATATGAGAAGCACAGTGGCTGCAACAATGAGCTCAAATATAAAAAGATCGTGTGCATGGCATGGTGTTGGGTAGTGTCATGCTCTGTTGTACATAGGGTCACTATGAGTCAGACCCAACCCAATGGCACCTGACAACATCAGTCATTGGGTCCTGACCCAAAGCACCCTCCATGGCTCTGTGGCTTTCCAAAACCACTGTCACAGCTACTGAAGGAGAAGCCGGCTTGGAAAACCCAGACTTCCGCATTGTGCTCAGAGGGGTGTGCCGTGATTCGCCCTCCTTGTTCTAGAAAGCTCTCGGTATGCAGGCTGTAGCTGTGTATGAGCTGGTCCAGGGCTAAGGAGGCATGGAGTGCTCCTGGGGTGGGAGTTCAGGCTGAAACTGTGTCCTCATCCTCTCTGGGAGCGTTGGGATTGCTACGCTAAGGTCATCATCTCACTTTGTCCAGGTTTCAAACTGCAGACACACTGCGTTGAATCATTTTTGGAATCAGCCAAACCAATATTCACAAGATCATTTTTCAGAAGGCCGGCAGGAAGTCCGACACCCGGCAGCTGCACCCACAGATCTCTATTTTTCCAAGTCGAAAACAAAGCTCCCTGTTTAATTTCAGATGTTTATGAATTGTGCTGCGTGTCCAGCCATGAACGGCTAACCTCAGCCTTTCTTTCTGAAGTGCATTATTTGCTAATGATTTTCTTGGCCGCAAGACTCGTAAAATTCCCCTGAGTTACTTTCTCCCCCTTTCCCTAAAACTCCGGGGACGTTTGCTGCATTTGTTCAGCATCTGCGCCGGACAACATCTGGGGTCTGAGAAATTCCGCTCCTTGGTGTGTGACGCGGAGATGAAACTGCTTTTTCATGCACTTCACAAGAGGTCCGAGAGCATCTCTCCGGCCAGACGTCCCTTTGTGCTCCTCCAGCAAGTGTTTCCCATTAAAAACGTCATCTCCCTAACAAATGGCCTCCTTGCCTTTGCAGCTGGGCCTATTGTTTTCATGCCTTTGTGCTCTCAGGGATTCTCACAGGGAGAAGAAAGCGGGAGGAAAATGAGACTCTGCCCCCATTCTAGCTGCCTGAAATGCCGCTCTGTCACTCTCTGTGCCTGAGTGAGGACTCGTCTTTCATTAGAGCCTTCTATTCTCCCAATATTTACTGGTTTGGCAGAATGTCCCCAAACGCACCCCGTGAGATGTTCTTCTCCCTCCAGACACGGGGTGCTGGCCGCGTGAGTTTAGGGATTCCAGGCTGGAAAGTGGTCTTTGTTGGATTCTAGCTGAGTGGTTTATTTTTTTGTAAGAAAATATCCAAAGTGGCCAATCTTCATTCTCCATGTGGATGGATAGACAGAGAGATGGGCAGATACACTGATACGTATCAGTTTTAAAGAATAAAAAGGATAAAAAGATCAGCTGCAAACAAGAGGATAGGAAGATTTGAGTATCTGTGGGTTCATGAATTCCCATGGGAGCCACGCAAGAGTTGAAACAATCCCAGTAGACGTTTGGCTCAAGCTAGGTCCCAAAAATTGAGATGGGAAAAAAAAGATTTGTTTTTTAATCTCTGGTCAGAATTAGCCTCAATCGTGCAGAGGTCATCTTGTATCAATTCCTTTCCCTCAGGCCCCAGCCTCCTCCTTTTCACTCAACTCCACCAGTGTTGTTTATTCCCCTAGGTCACATGGACCTTTGTAAATCCAAACTCATTTTCTCTAATTATCTGACCCATTTTCTACACAGGACATAAAAATAAAAATAATAACAGCCTAACCTGAAGAGAGGAAAAGATATTTCTGGCACACAAATTGCTTTGCACTGGGAATTCGTTTGGAAAAGCCAGGCTTCCTCTGACCTATTCAGAACCTAGAACTCTAGAAAGGACAGAGGAGGACAGGGGATAGAATTGGCAGGCTGTCACAGGCTGGGTGCCTGGGCTGAGTTTGGACTCAAGTTTCTAGAATTTTCCTCACCAAACGCAAACAGATGCCTTCATGAACATCCGCCCTGTGGAATCCTTTTGCGGCAAAGCAGCAGGTCCCAGGGGCAAAGGCTGATGAGTGATGGGACCATCTGTTTCTGTCTCGTGACCAGGAGGCTGTGGCTCCGGGGTTGAAGGCTCCTTCTCCGTCATCTCCCCTGCCATGACAGTTAGAGAAGAGCCTGTGGGGGTGGGGGCCGTTGTTCAGATCCAGCCACCTGTGGGGGTCCCACAGATGCTTACCCCAATCTGCTCCAGCTTCATCCATGTCCCCTCACTCCCCTGAGGGTCTGAGTGTCCACATGAGGAACAGCTTTTTAAACGCTCACATACGCTATGTCCATTGTACGTCCAATTCGCGAGGGCAGCAGAGGCAGAAAGTTTCTCCCTGGCTTGCGCATTAAGGCATTCCAGCAGAGTCAGTGACGAAGACAGATCTTGATGCGTGAGTCAGAGTTTCCAGGGAGGGTAGGGAGGAAAGTCTTTGCTGCCATGGTCTCGAGGCTGTAGAAACGCAGCAGCGTTGTGTGACATCCATTCGTCTGCTCCTGCAGTTTTCTTTGTTCTTTTCTTCAACTTACGCTCAGCACCTACGATTGAATTGGCCCCATTCTTGGCTCTAGGGATACAGTGGCAACCATGGCACAGGGTCTGGCCAATATTCTTCCAAATGGCACACAGATCAGCAATAAATTCACAGGTGGTAATATGCATGTGCTACAGGATTGGAGGAAGACTCAACAACCTGCGTTATGCAGATGACACAACTCTGCTTGATGAAAGTGAAGAGGACAGAAAACATTTACTCATGAAGATCAAAGATCACAGCCTTCAGTATTGGTTGCCACATCAACAAAACAAAAATCCTTATGACTGGCTCAGTATGCAACTTCACAATAAATGGAGAAAAGATTGAGGTTGTCCAAGATTTCACTTTGCTTGGCTCTATAATCAACACCCGTGGAAGCAGCAGTCAAGAAATCAAAAGATGCATTGCTGTAGGAAAAGCTGTGGCAAAAGATCTCTTTAGAGTATTGAAAAGCAAAGATGTCACATTGAAGATGAAGGTGCATCTGACTCATGCCATGGTATTTTCAGTCACATCATATGGTTGTGAAAACTGGACATTGAACAAGGAAGACAGGAGAAGAATTGATGCTTTTGAATTGTAGTGCTGGAGACATCTATTGAATATACCATGGACTGAATATACTGTTGGACCAAAAGGACCAACAGATCTGTCCTAGAAGAAGTGCAACCAGAGTGCTCCTTGGAAGCAAGGATAGCTAGATTGTGTCTGACGTATTTTGGACATGTTGTCAGGAGGGACCAATCCCTGAAGAAGGACATCATGTTTGGGAGAGTGGCAGGTCAATGAAAAAAAAAGGAAAACCCTTCACCAGATGGATTGATACAGTGTCTGCAATAATGGGCTTAAACATAAATAAGATCGTGTGCCTGGCACAGAATTGGGAAGTGTTTAGATCTGCTGTACATAGGGTCGCAATGAGTCGGACTTGACTCGACAGCACCTAACAACAACAACAACAACAACAAAAACCCACTAAATCATAGTAAGGGAAGTGAGATTGAGGGTGAGGAAGAAGAGACTGTGGTGGCTTCTAATGATCTCAATGCCTGCAGCCGTACCACTGTGGTGTCCAACCTTGTCCGATCTTGGAAGCTAAGCAGGGTCGCGCCTGGTCAGTACTTGGATGGGAGACCGCCTGGGAACACCAGGTACTGTAGGCTTGGGAGATGGACCCAGCAACTCACTCCTAAAAAACAATCCGCCATTGAAGACCCTACGAACAGCAGAGAAACACTGACAATAGTGTTTCGCCTGTTGCCACAGGGTCAGTAGGATGGTCAAACTCCATTTTGTCCTATTTTTCTCCTTATTATGGAAACATATGGCTCGTGGGCCCTCAGAATTGTTCTTCCAAGGATATTTAGCCACGTTTTTAGTGGAACCTTCAGAAATTGCTGACATTTGTCCACTGTTGTCCTAAAAAAATTGCAGATGCTATGACGCACATGTTGACCAGATTTTTCTTAGTAAAACTAATTAAAAACAAGACAATCATTGAATGTTTTCGTGAGGGTTCCTCAAGGCTGGGGTTTCAAAGTCAGGGCTGAGGATTAGGCTTTAGGTAAATGTTGGTTGGTTGTTAAGGTGCCGTCGAGTCAGTGTCTGACTCATAGCGACCCTGTGTACAACAGAGGAAACACTCTTGTCACGCTTCTCTGCTATTCATTGCGTTTTCAAAGGCTGGTGGTTTTTTGGGAGTGGGTTGCTTGGCCCTTCTCCCTTAGATAAATACTATGTGTAAAGTAAGGTGGTGTCTCACTGTTCTTACCCCAAACAGTAAGAACCACAGAGAGATGGGGCGGACCTCCCTTCTCCTAACTAGTCACAAACTAGTGATCCCGGAGCACAGAACATTCACGTATCCCTCTTCCAATTAGTTTACATTAATAGAAGAAAGGACACAGAGAAAAGTGAAATTGTTTAAAAGAATGAGGTTAAAAGCCGGGCGTAGTGGCGCACACCTGTAATCCCAGCGGTTCTGGAGGCAGAGGCAGGAGGATCACAAGTTAGAGACCAGGGGCAGCCTGCCTAACTTAGCAAGGCCTTGTCTCTGAAAGTAAAAATTGGGCTGGGGGTACAGTTCAGTGGTCCAGCACTTGCACAGCATACAAGCACGATGCCCTGGGTTCAACCCCCAGTACCACAAAAAATAAATAAATAAATAAATAAAATAATCAAAACCCCCCAAAAAGAATGAGGTTGAAATCATGGCGGAGCTTTTCCTGGTTTATGGGGTATTTCACATGGACTACCACTAACCTAATCGTTGCTCATGATTCAAAAATCACTCCTTCTTGTAGGATTTATTGCCCTTACCACACAAAAAAGGAAACCAGGCCTCCTGGAGGCTGAATCTTGTCCAACATTGCTTATCCAGAAAGCGGCATTTGTAGAGATTTAGCCCTCTTTATCAAGGCCCCAGATGAAGCAGGTTAGACCAGTGTGGACGACCTGGGCCTTGTTTATTTTACTTTATCTTTTCTTGTGGAAGGAATTCTTCTCCTACTAGGCCTGAGTTTTCAGTTATGGTTGGGTAACCCATTGCCAGCAGAAACTGCCCAGTGGGAGTAAGATCAAGAGTGTCACATGGGTTTCCGGAGGAGTGTTTCTTAAAGAGTATTGGGCTTACCATTGGCTCAGGGACGTAAAGATGCCTTGGTTAAGAGGAAATTTTCAAAAATTCAAATCTTGGTTAAACAGAGTACAGCAACTTTATTTTTTTAAATCAAGGGTGTCAGAGATTTAAGTTAATATGTATTCGAATTTCTAAAGATGCACAAGTGCCTGCAGCTGTAGCCCTGTGGCATCCGATCCCGTCAGATCTCGGAAGCTAAGCAGGGTCAGGCCTGGTTAGTACCTGGATGGGAGACCGCCTGGGAACACCAGAAGCTGCAGGCTCGGGAGAAGGACCTGGCAACCCCCTCCCAAAATCAATCTGCCATTGAAAACCCTATGAACAGCAGAGAAGCACTGAAAATAGTGTTTCCCCTGTTGTACAGAGGGTCGCTATGAGTCGGATACCCACTCGACGGCACCTAACAACAACAACAACAAAGATGCACAAAAGAGCATAAAGGCAGAGACCCTTCTTTAATAGCAGCACACTTTGGGGGCTCTCCATCCCCAAGATCTACGCCATGGAGCACATTTGGAAGCTCTGGACTGGGAAAGTTATGTCAGATTCTATATAAATTCGTTATGTCTTCCTTCCAGAGCCAAGTTTCTCTGAAGGGAGGAAGTAAGCATCACCCTCAGCCAGATTTGGGATACAATTTCAGCCCTCCCTACCCGTCCTGTTCATTCAGGCACTTCTTGAAGGCACCAGGTCTCAGCTCATCTGCAGAAAGTGGGTAACAATCTCAAAAGCAGAGAATTGCCAAAGGCTGAGAAAGTGGAAAGCATTTAGCACGGCGCTCGGGATAGCGTTGGCATTGGGTCAGTGATAACTACTTTTCTTCCTCCCACGATTCTATCTGAGTATTTCCTTCCCATCTCTGGCCCGCTGGAGACAATTTCTAAAGATAATTCTTGTCGATGGCGCTCATCCAAGAGAACTCTTACAGACACAGTTTGAGGAGCACAGGGTGTAACAATTCTCGTGCACTGTAGGAAATGTCGAGGTTTATTACGCCCCTGTTGCAGGTTGCTGTGGCATAATTTGTGCTTCCATTTGCTTTATGGGAGATTTTTACATCCAGGTGTCACCCCTTGATGACGTTTTTATTCTTTCGATGGCTTTCCTGAGCCCGTCTGGCCACATCTTCCAACCCTCCACTCCTGAACCTGCCATCTAATGAAGCGAGAGTGTGAAATGAGCCTCGTTCCGCCACTCTGTTTTGGGAAGCTCTCGTTTCAACAGTGAATCATTAGGGGACCCCAACAACACTTCTCCTATGCGAATATCTTAGAGACCTTTTGTGAAACGGTTTTCTTCTCCTCTTGACCCTCTGCCTTGCTGTGATTGGTCAAAAGACATCCTGTGCTTTGTTACGGATGTTAACCATGACTTAAGCTTCATGACAAGAATGTTGTCATAGGAAGTCTGTTTCTTTTATTTCTACTTTTTTTTTTTGGAGTACTTGGGGATTGAACCCAGGCCCTTGCATATACCTTGCGAGAGCTCTACCTGTGGGTTGCACCCTAAGTCCATTTTTAATTTTTATTTTAAGGTTGCGTGGGCTGCCTCTGGCCTTGAACTCGTGATCCCCCTGGCTCCGCCTTCCGAGTTGCTGGGATTACAGACGTCATGCTGCGCCTGAGCGGCCTGTTGCCTGAAAGCACCGTTTCTTCACATCAGCTTTGTGCTTATTTTATTAAAATGTGAGACTCAGCAGACATTTTCTGCCATCATATTATTCTTGCTTGCTTATTTGTGGGAGGAGGGGCAGAGAAGTAGGAAAACGGAGGGAGAAAGAAAAGCCAACACAGATGCGTGGATGCCCACGAAGACCCAGACGCGTCCTGGCTCACAACGGGATCGCTCCACACGTTCATCGCAAGTTGAAGATATCCTAAGTCAAGAGGGCACCTCATGTACCAAATCTCACGGCTCCCGAGGCAGTGCCCGTGGCCCCGTGGCTGACTCTGAGTGCCACGGGGTGCTGCTCATTGCCCATCACTGTCCTGGGAAAAAGATCAAGATTCAAAGTCTGGTTTCTACTAAATGTTGTCGCTTCTGCAGCACTGTGAAGTCAGAAAAACAGGTAAGAGAAACCGCTGTCAGCAGGGACCTTCTGTGCTTTGTAATTCAGGGCCGAAAGGAGGGAGGAACTCTCTCTCAGCCTGGATCTCCCTTCTTTGGCAGTGAAAGCCCGAAGTGTCTTTGTAAGGAAGTTGGAGGTCCACAGGCCTGACTTCCCTCTGGCCTGGGGAAACTGTAGGTGAAGGAGCCACCTTTTAACCAGCCTGGACTGAGCTGAACGCTGTGACCTGTTTACATTCCTTCATCTCAAGTCATCAGGACCTGCCGTGATGTCAGAATAATGTGGCTGTGTGCAGATATTTTAAGCAGGTGGCAGACTGGGAGCCTTCCCAAGGTAAGCCGGAGGGGCCCAAGGATGGCAACAGACATGTCTTCAGACCTGCGAGTCTATAGCAGGCCTGGCGCTCCCACAGGCGCTTTGGCGGGGTCCTGGTTAGTTTAATCCTCACCACGGGCCCTGAAGTAAATATCGTCCCTTTACAGTGAGGTGAAGTGGTTTTCTCGGAGCCACAGAGCAAACTCGTGGCAGGTAGGCCACGAATCCTGTGCTGTCTGCCTGGGCTGCAGGGCGCTGGGCACCCAGTGCCTTTGCTCGCCTCTCTCCTTCCAGTTGTTGGTGGCCGCCAGCCGCTCCCCCACGGGCGCCTCTCCTTCCAATTCCACTGCACTTTTTAAAATGAGAGAAATGAGAAATCATTTATTTTCTGACTGTCTTTCCAAGTAC